>PVLC010007080.1:0-65351 GCA_004027655.1 Graphiurus murinus | reverse complement strand
AATCTTTGCTTGTAAGGTGTGTTTCTTGCAGGCAGCATATAGATGGATTCTGGGTTTTGATCCATTTTGCCACCCTGTGCCTTTTTATTGGAGAGTTGAGACCATTTATATTCAGTGTGATTATTGAGAGATGATTTTTAATTCCTAACATTTTGAGTTTTGACTTCTGTTTGCAGTAGTGTTTGTTCTTCTTTGCTTATCTGCTTGCTTCCTGGAAGTTATTGTTTCTCTGGTTCTGACGTTTACTGGTTAGTTCTTCTTTGTAGTTAATCTCTTTAAGTAGTTTCTCTAGTGCTGGTTTGGAAGACAAAAATTCCTTCAGTTTTTGTTTGTCATGGAAGGTTTTTATATCCCCGTCAATTTTAAGAGAGAGTTTCGCTGGGTATGAGAATCTTGGCTGCAAGTTATTTTCTTTCAGAGTTTGGAATATGTTACTCCAGCCTCTCCTGGCTTTCAGGACTTGATTCAGGAGGTCTGGAGTGACTCTAATTGGTTTGCCTCTAAATGTCACTTGGCCTTTTACTTTCGTTGCCTTTAAAATACTCTCCTTTGCGTCTACATTGGTCAGTTTGATTACTATGTGGTGTGGTGAACCTCTTCTTTGGTCTTGTCTTGAGGGAGTTCTGTATGTTTCCTGAACCTGTGTGTCGACTTCTCTTTCTATGTTTGGAAAATTCACTGTTATTATTTCTTTGAAGAGATTGTTTATTCCATAAGTTTCAACTTCTAATCCCTCTTCTATGCCTATTATTCTTAGGTTAGCTCTTTTAAAATTGGCCCAGATCTCTTCCATGTCCAATTCATATTGTCGTATTTTTTTTTCTAAGTTATGCACTATAGATTCATATTTGGAGTGGTCATCCTCTAGGAGTGATATTCTATTTTCCATGTGATCTAATCTGCTGTTTATAGTTTGTATTGAGGCCTTCATTTCGATTATTTCATCTTTCACTTCCTTCAATGCTTCTCTTTGGTTTCTTTTCAGATCGTCGAATTCTTTGTTTATTTGTTCCTTTATTTCTTCCTTTAATTCTTTCCAATTTTCCCTGCTTTCTTTCTGAAAATTCTGTATTGTTTCTAGTATTAGAGATCTGAATTGTTCTTCTGGTAATCTCTGCCATTCTGGGTTGGTGAGATCTGTTATTGGGGAGTTGTGGTAGCTCATTGTTTCTTTGTTATTTTTCCTTCCCATGGTTCCCTTGCTCTTGAGTTCATATCTGTCGGGAGAATCTGGTAGTGAAAATAAAGTTTTGAGTGTGGAAGTATGAGATGGCCTTGGTATAAGACAGGAAAAAGAGGAAAAGAAAAGAGAGAAGGTAAAGTGTTGAGGAGAGGAATATAGATGGGGGAAGAGCTTGTAAAAGGGATAAGGAGGGGATTCAACAACTTAAGCAAGTAATTACAAAGCAAGTAATCATCCAAACAAACATAAAAGAATCAAGGCAATACAGATAAAAACAAGGTTAAAACAGATACAACTTAATACTAATGAAACGAACAAAACAAAACAAACAACAACAAAAAGACCCCAAAGTCTAAAAACAGCAACCAGACACTAAAACAGACACTGCTAGTTCATAAGTATCAAGCTTAAATTTTCAAGTGTGTCTCTGGGATTTTAATTTTCTCTGTCAATGCAGGCAGGGGGTTTTGTTGGTGTTAGCTTATGTCTCTGGGCTCTCCACAGGGCCTGGTTGAGTCTCACTCCCTGCCTTTGCTGTTGGCAGGTGTGCAGTCTAAATGCCGGGTCTTTCCAGGTGCCCTACGTGCACTGGGTTCTTCCACCCTTATGTTCCTAAGCTCTAGAAGGGCGAGTGTTTGAGCCTATCCCTTGTATAGTGTTCCCCGCACCTTGGAGGTGCAGACTTACGGATCCGTGCTGCTCAGCCTGTTCCTCCTCCGGTCCACTGGGGGGCGTCAGAGGTCACTGACCTTCTGGGTAGTTGACAGGAAGTTGGCAGGGCGGGTCTGGTAGCAAGCTGGCCGTGGGTTCATGGTGCAAGCAGTCTCCCCTCTTCCTCCTGGGCTTTTTTCAGTGCCTCTCGTTGCCCCAATCACGTTTCATCCCCTCTGGTTCACTTTCCTTCTGTCAGGGAACTGTGTCCTCGGCAGCCCTGCTTCAAGCTCTGCTGTGTAGATAGTCACCATTCCCTCTCTGCAGCGGCGCGCAGCAGGGGCAGCCCCGCAAGGGCAGACCCGCAGGGGCTTATGCTGTTTGTCCCGTCCCACGCGTTCCAGTCGCTGTGGCTGTTTCGTGGGTCCCCGCCTGCGTAGAGTGTAGTGTCCTGGGGGTGCTCACTCCACGCCTGCCTGGTCGCTGTGTGGAGTTTGTAGCTTACGGCTTCTGGTTGATCACCACAGCTCCAAGTCCTGGCTCCACAGCCGGACTTTTTGGCACCGCGGCGCCGGGCGCCCGCCCCGGGGCACAGCGGCGGACTTCCTTGGTCGGCCTGCTCCGCTTTCTAGGCTTTTTTTTTTTAAAGTTGAGGTTCGAATATCGCTTTTCTCATTGTTATTACCTTTGGTTAAAAGGCTCTTTTTATGGTAAATTTTGTTCAAAATCACAGCGCCTGGGAAAGGTTGTTTCACTCAGGCGCCATCTTGGATTCTTCTCAAATTCTTGAGCATTTAATATGAGCCCAGATCTAAGTCAGGTTACAAACACAAAGTTAACCCTCCTCTTACAAATTCACAGTCCAATCTGGTTAGATTGGACTGGATTGGATTAGATCAGATTACTATGCCAAGGGGATGGGCCAGGAGCTAAAAGAACCCAGACAACTTAAAATACAACCTGAGATACACAAGAAGGTACTTTAATCATATCCAACACCACCTCTATACATCACTAAGCAAAGAATGTCATGTGACCCAAGTTTACTTGTTTCCTTTTCTTTTAATGATTATCGATGCATTTTAATTAAACAACATAGATTCAAAGTGATACATGTATATATGTACACAGCAGACATTAGGCTATAAATTATCTTTTTCTTAAAACTGGTACATTGTAATCATACACCATTCTTATGTTTGTTTTTGTAATGAAAAGATCCCGTGTCCATTTGTACTTGAAGAAGCTTTTGTGTTATAATATTAACAAGTGCACAGAAAATAGCAAGAATAAGGCGGTTTCCACTATCTGCCAAAGAGAGAAGTGACCTTGATACACCATGAAGGGTGACGTCTAAGTAAAGTTATAACAACCCATGAAATAGATTTTACCTATGATTTCCTTAACTGGTTGGATTTCTAATCTGAACTTGCTGTAGAATGTAAAACAAGAAAATCAAGAGGGTTTTTTAAACTTTCTCAAATATAAAACAAAGATTTGAGAAATATGAGGATTTCTAGACCATTCAACCAAAAGCTCTTCTTCCAGAGATCATAAGCAAAGGACAATATATAACCAGAAAGACAGCTATCCAACTTCCTATCTACAAAATAACTATGAGTGTTATTGATATTGCTAATAGTTCACCTTATATGCTATGGAGCCATTATCAATTTCCTTATTTAAGTCTTACATGAACACATATAGGCTTGGAACCTTTCATGGTAATGAATTGTGTATCTCAGTTACCAATTAGAGTAATAAGTCCCATAAGTAAAAGAATTAATTCCTTTCATTTGTTTTAAAAATATTGCAGTGAAGCTGTTAAAGAATAGCAGGATTTCTTCTATATGCCCCCGGTTCATCTTAGTCATATCCTTCAATATTTAATAGTTGGGTATATTTAAAGCATGTTCTCACTGATACGTGTAATCAAAAGTAGAGATTTAATCAAATGGAATCATAATCACTGAAGTTAAATTTACTTGCTTCCCGCTTGCTTTGATTCGAGTTAACTACTCATCTAAATTACATCGAGGCCCTTCCTGATTCCAAGCATGTCCAGGTGCTACACGCAGTGCTCAGGAACGGCTACAAGAAGCCACAAGGACAAACGCCTGACCTTGCTTCAAAGCTGCTCTTAAATGACTTTTCTGCAAAACGAAATGACCAATTTCTACCAAGTCCTGCATTTCAGATACTTAGGAGTAGAATAACTAATATAGAAAGGAGAAATGAAAGAAAATGCTACTTATTTGAAAAAGAAACACATGACTGACTCTAGCCACAGGTCCAAAGGAAATCAAGAGAAATATTTCATTTAGTTCTCTTTCCATAAGCGCTATACTTGTCCTATAAAACTAACCTTGGGGCCTGAGCCTTCAGACTTCCTCACAGATCACATTTCATAAGGATGCTCTATTACATCAGGATGACCTGCTACTGCATTCTGGACTCTAAATTTTAAAAATATTTCAAAAGCATATATTTTTTCAAATTTTAGAACAATATTTCAATGCATTTCTGTAAACCTACAGCCTTCATAGGCTGAGAAATCACGGGGAAACTTTAGAGCAATAATTCAGTACATTTCCAAAAACCTACAGCCTTCACAAGCTGAGAAATCAGGGGAAAAACTTTTAGGAAATGAGGCAAATATTAACCTTGAAAAGAACCATGACTATAAAGTAAATGATTTGGTGTTGGAATTATTCAGCAAGCGTGCAGCTAACCCTGACAAGCAATTACATGACAGATACAGAGGCAGCAGAAATGAAAGGGGTGTGCAGCCTATTAAACTACAGTATAGTAAGTGTCAGATCTGATTAGAAAAGTGTGGCCCCGCCTTCAGATTCCAGATGTACCAAAGATACATAGCACCCCCCCCTACACACACACACCCCCATCTGCGGTTTTGCTCTCCATGGCTTCAGTTACCCATTGTCAACTTCAGTCCTAAAATACTAAATGGGAAATTCCAGAAACAAAAAATTCCTAAGTTTCAAATCGTGTGCCATTTTGAATAGCATGATGAAGTCATTCCTCAGTCCAGCATGTCCACTCTGTACACCACCTGTTGGTTCATCAGTCAGTAGCTGTCTCAGTTAACAGATCATTATGGTATGCTAGTTTCCAAGCAACCTTTCGCAGTAGTCTAGTGCTTGGGCCCATGCCTGTCATCCACCTCACTTCTCCCTGTCATGTAGGTGTTGTATTATCTCATGTTATCACAAGAAGAAGGGCGAGCACAATCTGATAAGGTGTTTTGAGAGAGAGAATGACCACATTCACATAGCTTTTATTACAGTGCATTGTTATAGTTGTTCTCTTTCCTTATTACTTACTGTTGTTAACCTCTTACTGTGCCTAATTTATAATTAAACTTTATCATAAAAATGGGAGAAAATATATGTCAGGTTTGATACTATTTGTAGTTTCAGGCATCTGCTGGGAGTCTGGGTACCCCCATGGGTAAGGGAATATCAAGAAGGTCCCCAACGCAGAATTGTTTGACTTTCAAAAAAAATTTTTTTTTACGATACAAAACAATATGCATTTAGTAGAAACTATACTCTGAATTTTGAATTTTGTTCTTTTCCTGGGCTAGCTGTGACAGGCAGCACAATACTCTGGTATGATGCTGGGCAGTGGCAGTGAGTAACAGCTCCTAGTTACCCACTCCACCATGAGGGCAGCTGACACTCTACAGTGTGCTATGCTACTAATCTATGGCATTCAGTAGGCTCAATGATTCAGTTGGTTCGGGGATTAAATTCATTTTTTACATGATATTTTCAATTTATGATCGACTGACTGGGATATAATATCACAAGTCAAGGAGCATCTGTATCCAGAATGAGACTATATAAATACTAGAAAGTCTAGAAAATTGTGTTTTTAATCTAAGAATGAGGAAGACCTAAGCTTGACATAAAATCCAGAAGTTATAAAAGAAAACATTGATAAATATAGCCTCATAAAAATAAAAACAATTGTATATATGGTAGAAACATCACAAAGTCAAAGGAAAAAAAACTGGGGGTGGAGGGAAGTGATAAATAAAACTCAAATAACAGATTTCCTAAACATATAAAGAGTTTCTGTAAATCAATACAAGGCAAATGTGGTAGAAACATACAGTTCATTGAAAAGGAAATAAATACTATTTGAATATTGTATTTTTGAAAAAGTCAAACATCAAAAAAGAGAAGATAATAGGATGACAAATCACCCTGTACCCATAATCCTGCTTCCCTGTCATTTTTATGGCTTGTTTTATTTGTCTTTTAACTCAATCCAGCTTATTTTGAAACAATAGATCTAAACATGACCTAGATATAACAACAAATATTTTATACGAATGAAAAGTTTAACGACACTCATGATAGAAAAAAAATGCAAATCCAAACCACATTAGAAACACCAGTTTCCACTTCTAAGATTGACAAAGATTAAAAAAACAAAAAAAAAAACACATTCAATAATAAAATCTGTTGTCAAGGGAATATAGAAATGCTTCAACAGTATCCATGACATGAAAAATTGCTACTATCTCTACAGAAAGCATACTTGGCATTACTCATCAAAATTTAATCAACCACAGAGGTCAGCAAAAACTGTGAAAATGGTCTCTCAAGATTCTGGCCGCTCTCCTCACATCTTAGATGTCAATGTCCTACTAACTACAAAACAAGAACAAATGGTGGGTGCTATAAAAAAAATGCAACTTGACAACTACAACTATTATAAAACAATAATAAGAGCTGCCTTACTTTATTCTCCTCACACCCACCTACCAGAACCAGATAAGGACCCAAAGTCACATGCCTCCAGGCTTCAGAAGCACACTCTGCTGATCCTCTGTAGCTCTTACCACAGATTAGAATAACATATTTATCTCAGGGTTCTCTGATTAATGCTTTTCTTCCCCATTAAACCCATGAGGACAGGGACCACGTCTGACTTTTCTATCACTTTAGTCCAGTGTCTGGTCCATGGCAGATATTCACTGTATGTGAGATTCATTCTTTCCCTCAACAAATTTTATTATGGGTCAGGTGGGTACTGTGCTAGATTCTAGAAGCATGGTGCTCAGCAAGACAAACTAGTTCCTCTTCTCTTCCTTTCCAGGGGCAGTCAAAAAATAACCACATAAACATACATACACATACATATATTATTTTTTAAAAAACTTAAAGATAATGACCAGATGATCTAAAAGTAGATATTATATTTTTCCATACTAAAGTTTAATTTTTAAGGCCATCCATACCTCCAATAGGCATTTTCATTTTTATTTCTTTCTTCAAATTAGAATAATTTGAATTAGAATTTAAATTAAATTTTAAATAATGGATTTATTGTTCAACATAACTTAATATATGTTGTAAAATGAAGGGAGTAGGAGGACAGAACCCATAGCCTACTACCCACCCACACTCACTTTTAGCACTGAAGTATATTTCTTTCCTGGGCTTTTCAGGAACTTTCTTCCATATCACAGCGAGCACAAAGCATGTAATTTTCTCTGCTTTTCATTGCTGACACTTAATCTTCCTTCTTTATAATAGAGGTCAATGAACATTGCAAATCGGTCTCCCTGGAAGCCATGGCTCTGACTCATTCCATTTTTTTCTGCCCTTGTCAATACCAACAATCTTACCCAAGTGGAACTGGACTCTAGCATCTCTCCCTGCAATGTTTTTTTTTCCCCCCTTTTTTATGGTGCTGGGGATTGAACCCAAGGCCCCACACATGCCAGGCAAGTTTTTCACCATGGAGTGACACTCCCAGCCCTTTTTAATTTATTTGGAGACAGGGTCTCACTAAGTTGCCCACACTGACCTCAAACTTGTAATTCTCCTGCCTCAGCCTCCAGAGCAGCTGAGATTAGAGGTGTGGGTCACCGAGCCCTGAGTCTGCAGTGAAGTTTTGCTTTCACATATATATAGGACCATTTTCAAATAGATGGAGTAGTTGCTACACACATGACAATCATTCTCTTTTCCCACATTCTTCTCTCTTCTTGACAAGATTTCACACCTCTGAAAAGAATTTTTCCTTCCAAATCTTCCTCATGCTCTTCTTATTTGTTAAATATTACAGAACTTCTTCCAGCTTCTTTTGCACAAAAAAAATGATATGAAAATACTCATGAGCGAGACTTTGGGAAAGAATCAACAATTAGACAACAGGAGTTGAAGAAATTGGTTCTGAACTGCAGAGGATGCAGGCCACATTTGCCATCTGAAGCTGAAGACACTGCCTGCCCTACTGGGGAAATAATGAGAAGCAGGTGGTTCTGGTAGATTAGCAAGGCATACATTACCCAAGTGTTCCATCAAGCTACCAGCTAACAATAACAGTAGTTGAAAAGGTCCCTTTAGTACTATGTGGAGGCCCATACACACCAATAATTATGCATGAACAAAAAATATATATATTTTTTCCTATGGATGACAAATAGTTTGGGAGATAAAAAATAAAATAATAAAGCAGTCACCTACATTTTTTTTTTAATTGGCTGAAGAAGTATTCTGACTCTGTAGGAATTAAAGCAAGACCAAATTCACTAGCCTGATTCCTTCTACATTTCTAGCAAAATTGCACACAACATTAATTCTCTTTACATAAAGACAAATAAAAACAAGCCTGCAATGCATCACAACCAGAATATATTTAACAAAATGCGGATGAACAATGAAACTTTTAGGGAAAGTTGTAGAACCAGTATCTTGTTTCAGAGCATCGCTTACATGCTAGTATTTTGGAAGATGCTATTTCATTAGGGGATGGCGAGAGAACACACATGGTGGAGAGGAAGAATTCTTGGTTCCTTTTGCCTATGTTTTTATTTTTCTTTAAGGAAAACAGATTCTTGCAACTTTAGCCATAAGATTCCTTGGATGGTAAAATAAAAACAATAATCATACTAATAACGCCAAGCATTGTGATTTTACTTCGCTCTGAATTAAAAGCTCCTAACACCTTCCTAAATAAAGTATGATGCACACAAAGCACCATGCAAGCTCCAAGGGATAATTTGATGATACCCTTTCTAGAATTCTAATCCTCTAGAAGCAACAATGCTAATCACTTTTGGATGACTTTGATTAATTCCTGAGGAGTGTTAAAGCATTTGATACCAAGCAACCAGCAGAAACTAGCTCCAAATTATCAGTCGTTTGGAATCCTAGCCCAAGAATTTAATCTTTGATCATCTAATGGAGTGGATTACCCCAAATGTTTGTTTTCTCTGTAATATTTTATTTCATAGTAAAGAGTTTGGGCCTAAAACTTTTAGGTTTGAATATTTTATAAAATAAGATTATGTTACAGACAAGAAACTGGAGCAAATAGTTTGTTAACTTGTTAGTGTCTAATATGTCCTGCCTAGAAAAGCCTTTATATACTCACAAAGAAATGAAACTTAGAGGAAATTAAAAGAAAAAAACAAAAAACACTGCTGACTCATTCCTCATAGAGAAACTTCTATTTCCTGGGGCAGTCTGCTCAATTTCTACTCCTAGTGCTGTAATTTCCACTCATGAATTCTAGAAAGGGCCCAGGCAACAGAAGAGGAAGAAGTCAAAATCCTACAAAAGACATGATGTTTTTAAGGGCACTGTAATGAGATCTGCAGGAAAGTTATTGATCTGTGCCCTTTTGCTTTATTTCTAGTATATATTATAGTAATGTTATTTCCCTATGAAAGTTTAGTCTATTTGTCTAGGGACTTGCAGTAACAGGACAAATAACAAAACAGAATCTAGAGTATTCATTAGAAAAGAGTCAAAAGGTCGTCACAGAAATCCAGGCACCAGGCAAGGAAAGAAGAAAAGTAAAGTTCAACTTAGAAACATCTCCTGCCTTCTCTGAATGATGACGTGAGTGATCAAAAGACAAGGAAAATGAAGAAAGGACCACAGTAAATAAACACATGTATTAAAAGACGTATGTATGTATGCACAGCTTACCGATAACACTCTACTGAACACCATAGCTATATAACCTCATTTAAAGCAAGCAACCCTGTGCCAAAGATCACAAGGTCAGAATACAAAGTCAGATCTGGGCTTGAGAACACATGCTCATCAACCATTTGCTTTGAAACATTCTATGGCAGAAGACAGTTAGACAACAGTTTTTGGTTTTGTTTTTACCAACCACAGTACTTCTTGGTACAGGGAATTGAACCCAGGGGTGTTCTACCTCTGAGTTACACCCACAGTCCTCTTTATTTTTTATTTTGAAACAAGGTCTTGCTAAGTTACTGAGGGTCTTAATAAATTGCTGAAGCTGGCCTCGAACCCGCAATCAACCTGTCTTATCTTCCCAAGTACGGGGATTATAGGCTTGGACCATCATGCCTGGCCAACCCACAGTACTTTTGAATGAAGTTCACAAGGAATTACTTTTTAAAGAGTTTTAAAATACAATTAAAATCAATGTCATTTAGATGTACAAAAGAATATGGAAAATGTAAACTCATTTTTCCACAAAATTAAAAGTCTGAGGAAGTCTATACTAAATGAGCTATTATTATTTCTCCTTAAATCTAGTTCACGCCCTTTTTTTTTTTTTTTTTTGCAGTACTGGGGGTTGAGCTCAGGGGCATTCTACCTCCGAGCTACACCCCCAGCCCTATTTTTTATTCTTTATTTTGAAACCGAGTCTCACTAAGTTGCGGAGTGCCTCACTAGGTAGCTGAGGCTGGCCGCGAACCCGGATCCTCCGGTCTCAGCCTCCCGAATGCTGGGATTACAAGCGTGCACCACCACGCCCGACTTTAGTTCACACCTTTTAAAAAAAAAAAAATTAAAGCACTAAGTACAAACAATAGAATATCCCTAACAGCATTATCAAAAAGATTATGAGTACTCTACATACTTCTTAGGAGCTCATATAATTTGAGCAAAGAAGGCATGATCTACTTTGCCTTCTATTCTTACGTGAAACTGTAATTTTCATTGGTTTTCTTCTTACATGCCCAATTCCTGCCTTTGTATATGTCTGGCATGTATAAGCATTTGGGGTAGAAATTGGAGGTATGGATGGGACAGAGACTCCTTTATAAAGGACTTTTGATTTTTAGGAAAGTCACAATTTCAAGCATCATCAAATCACACTGGTCTATTATGCCCTAAAATCTTCTTTGACAAAAATAATCTCCTAGTGTATGATAATTACAGAAGTAGGATCTGAATACAATTTCCATATCCTTCTTAGGAAACAAAAATTATGACATTCAAATCCTATTTGTTGTTTTAATACAAGAATTCCTGAGACTCATTTGCCTTTTGGCAAATATTATCACATGTTAAAGAAGAAGCAAGAGAGAGGAAAGACCATGGACTTCAGAATCAAATGGACTTGTATCCAACTCTAAGGCCAGTCTCCTGTAAGTGTGGGCCAATCACTTAGTCTCTTAACCCCAGTTCTCCTAACTATAAAATGTGGATACTAATGTCTAGCTTACGAAATTGTAGAGAGAATTAAATGAGATACATAAATAGACACATAAATCACCTTGAAAACTGCTTAGTAGCTAGTACAGGCTCAATAATTCTTTCACTGAATTATTTACTCACTCAAAAACTTTGAATATAAACAACCTAATTATAGATAGGTCTCTATCTTTCAGTCAATCTATGTGAATATGGACAATATGCATTAAAAGTCTCAATAACATAAAAAACCAGGTGGCTGAATTATGTAGGGTCAAGCCACTTTTATCCTAATCTGCATGAGCTATAGTATCCCAAAGTCAAACATATAACATCAATGGATGATAAGTTATTTATGCTTCACTCTAGAAAATATATAATAAATAGAGATATTGAAAAGAAAAGCTATGCCCCATATACCTTGGCTGGTTCTCCACAGTGAGGTTCTCCCCCCTCTGATAGTCGCTGTCTGCCACCTGGGTGGTAGACCTCTTCACAATCTGCTTCAACTCCTGCTCCAGGCGCTCTTTGATGGCTTTCACTGTCTCTGGGATCTTCTTCAGTTTGGCCAGCCCCTTGATAAGGATGCCCATAAAAAGGGTGCTGCTCTCCTCTGGATCCAACTCCAAATCTTCCTTGATATCCTGCAGGTTTATCTCCCTCACTGCAAAATAAATAATAACAAGAATAGTTTTCACTGTCAAATTCAAAAACAGAAGTCTAATAAATAGGATCACTGATTTCGATTTTTTCAGTTAAATTAATTTGCATAATAATTCTCTAAGAGTCACAAAATAATATTTATATTCCTCAAATCACTCCCATTAGTTAGTAATAAGAGGTAGAAGCAATTATAAATGAGTACGCAAATCTCCATGGGAAGGTTTTCACAGACTATTTTTGACACACGGCCATTGATATTTATTACACATGCATTGTTTGTAAAATGTCATTCATAACATTGTGGAGAATTACAAAAAGCTGGACCCCCGCCTCAAGCTCCTGCTCATTAATTAAAAGTGATAAGCAGCCGGATTAAGAAATATTATAAATGCATGTACAGGAAAAAAGGTAAATAAGTTAAAATAATTACAAATGAAAAAAGAAATGAAGAGAAATAAAGGCAAAATAATATGTACACGTGATACAAGACTGTAAGGAAAGAGTAATGAAAATAACCCCCATACCTGGGAGTCTGAGAGAGGAGGATCACAACTTCAAAGCCAGCCTCAGCAACTTAGCAAGAATATGTTTAAAAATAAAAATTAATAAGGGCTTGGGAGTGTAGCTCAGTGTTAAGAGCGTCTGTGGGTTCAATCCTCATACAATAAAAATAGAGTAATAAAGAAATATTTCATAAATACAAAATAACCACCTCCTATTTTCCTTTAAGCATATGCCTGGTACATCATCATCTATTGGAGATATAAGTTGCAAGAATCCACGGAAATTTTCTGGAAAGTGATATTATATGTCAAGAGCCTCTATAAACCTTACCTTTAGACTACAGCAGCTTTCATCCAAACCATTTGGTTTTGGAAAGGAATAAATAGCCTATATCAGTGGTTCTAAATCCCTGGGTAGTTGCAGAAAGGGAATAGCTAGTGATCTGAGCCCTCTGCCACAGGTCTTTCCCTTCAAATGATGCACATTCTCTAAGAGTCACAATAATATACAAATTTTTGCATATTAATTCAAGGGGTTTACAACTACCAAAAGAACCAGAGGTTACAAACCTCTGACCTGAACATAATTCTCTCATTGTGCAAAGGGCAGGAAGAAGACAGACATAAGCGAAAGGGAATACAAGCCCCAGGATGGAAGCTAACTGTTCAATGCTTTCCCACCTTTCCTTGTCCTTCAACACTCTGAATAAATGGAAGGTTTTGTTCTTTTGTTCTTGAGGTTTATTCTGTTTTGTTTTTGTGGTACTAGGGATTGAACACAGAGGTATTCTACTTCAGAGCTACACCCCAGTCCTATTTTTTTAAATTTTTTTACTTTGAAACAGTATCTCACCAAGTTGCTGATGCTGGCCTCAAACCTGTGAGCCTCCTGTCTCAGCCTCCCAAGTACTGGGATTACAGGTGTGTGCCACCATGCTCAGCAAATGGAAGGTTTTCACAATATGTGATAGCCTGAAGGAATCAATGCATTCTTCTTGGTAGACTTAAGCTCAAATGAACTATATGCCCATTTAAGTGATTCAGCCCCCCTGGAATCATACTGAAATCTACTTAGGGAAGATTGAAAATATCCCAGTATGTGAAGTAAAGACCGCTACATAAAGTCTCTAAATTCTCTACCTCTGATGACATGGAATCCTCTGCAGGCTATTCTCCTCAGTCCCTTCTTGGGAAGCTCCCAACTCATAAAATGCACTTAGGGAGGATTCAGGAAAGATAGCAGAGTAAGAAGCATCCTGTATCCTCACCTAGATAATTGTACTTGTAGAATCTGACTGATGTAACTATCACCATGTGTCACAAAATACTGTTTCAGTCAACAATAGACCACATAATCAATGGTAGTTCCATAAAAGCATGTTGCCCAATGACATCACTGTCATCTTATACTCTGTGATTTTCACGCAAGGACAAAATCACCTAATGACGGATTTCTCAGAAAGCATCCCCATCATTAAGGGGCACAGACTGAACTTTGGAACTCTGGAGGCTGCTGAAGTTTGTAGCTTCCATGGGAATGGTTGGATGGTAAGCTGCTGTTAATGTCAATTTCAGCTCTTAGCACAGTTGTAGTTACTTGTCTACTCCCACCCCAGGCCCCTAGCCAGCAGCTGTGCATATTTTCTTGAAACACTTGTACACAGATGGCAAGAAATAGGATGGGCCAAAAGGATCTTACTCTCCAAATATTTAGGATCTATTCTGTGATGGCTGATTTCTTCCTCTAATCACAGAGGTGAGCTGCCATGACGATTGCCCCACTTTAATTGTTCATTCTCCTGAGATGACTTCCCAGAGGTTTAAAGGGCCTGTACCCTTCCCTCCGCCCTTTAATTTTTTCTCTTTCTCCTCTTTTGAGAGCACCACATTAAAGACTAAGATGTTCAAAAACAATTTCATGTATATGAAAAATTACTAAACCATTGGGTATGCCCATGGAAAGGTACAGACATAGAAAAAAATGAGAAAATATTAAATTGACACCCAGGATGAACACAGACTATACAATAAAATAATAATAATAATAATAATAATAATAATAATAATAACAAAAACAACAACAGCAACAGCAAACCCTAGGAAAGGAGGATTTCCAGGGTCACCAAACTATTAGATTTAAAGCCAAATATCAAACAAACAAAAAAATCACAAAGAATATAAAAAAAGAAAAATATGGCCTATCCAAATGAATAAAATATCAACAGAAACTGTCCCTAAGAAGATTAAATGATAGATATACACAACAAAGACTATAAAGTAACTATCTTATAGATGCTCAAAGAATTAAAAGAAAATGTGGACAAAGTCAAGAAAGTGATATATGAACAAAAAAGCAATATCAACAATATGAAAAACAAATCAACAAGAAATTATGGGGTAAAAAGCATAATAATTGGAATGAAAAGTTCACTAAAAGGATTCAAAGGCAGATTGAAGCAGACAGAAGAAAGAATTCATGAACTTGGAGACAGGACAATGGACATTATGAAGTCTGAGGAAAGAAATGAATTAAAAAAAAAAAAAAGAAGAAACATAAGAGCCCACAGAACATAATCAAATATATAAACATATGCATTGTAGGAGTTCCAAAAGAGGGAGATAGAGAAAGTACAATAGAAAATATTTTAAGAAATAATAGCTGAAAACGTCCCCAATTTTACGAAAGAATATATACATCTGAAGAACTCAACAAACACCAAGAAAATCAACAAGACACACTAACATACATAATCAAAAGTCTGAAAGACAAAAAGAGAATCTTAAAATCAGCAACAGAGAAGCAACTCATCACATACAGAGATTCTCAGTAAGATTGCCCTCATATTTCTAATCAGAAGACACAAGACAGTAGAATAATCCAAAGTGCTAAAGCAAACAAACAAACAAACAGAAAAGTGACAACCAAGAATCCTACATCTTGAAAAATTCTCCCTCAAACATAAGGGAGAAAGTAAGACATTCCCAGACAAACAAAAGCTAAGACAGTTCATTACCACTAGACCTGCCCTGAAAGAAATGAAAGGTTGAAATGAAAGGACATTAGATAGTAACTAAAAATTGCTATAAAGAAATAGAGATCTCAAAAAAGGTAATTACCTGGCCAATTATAAAAGACAATAATTAAATTTGTAACTATACTTTTTGTTTTCTACATGGTTTTAAAGTCTAAAAGACTCTTAAAACACAATAATTAGTCTAGAATCTAGTACTGCTAATCTGTGTCTTTTGACCACATAGTTTAATTCATTCACACTTAAAGTAATTACTGATGAGGAAAGACTTCTATCAGGTTGGTACTTGTTTTGTATATGCCTTAAAAATGTTTTGTCTTTTATTTACTTTATAAATATATATTTTGTTTTCTATATAATTTAAGAGACCAATGCATTTAAAATAATTGTTATGTTATAAATTGAGGTGAACAACAATATAAACATGTAATTCTGTGACATCAACAACCAAAAGCAGAGTTCATACATTATTGAAATTAGATTGATATAAATTTAAGTTAGAATGTTATAACCTTAAAATGTTTAACCCTCATGGTAACCCCCCAATATCTAAAGAATGCATCTAAGTGAAAATAAAAAGGAAATTTAAATGTTTCACTACAAAAAAAATCTAATTAATACAAAAGAAAACAATAATGCAGGATATGAGAGACAAAGCTGTAAGTCATATAGAAAACAAATATCAGAATAAGAGATATCTCTCCTTATCATAATTACTTTTCTTTTTAAAGGTGGTGCTGGAAATTGAACCCAGGAGCATTCTACCTCCAAACTATACCCCTAGTAGTATTTTATTTTTTACTTGGAAAAAATAAATAGTAAACAGGGTCTTACTAAGTTGCTGAGAACCTCACTAAATTGCTGAGGCTGGCTTCAAACCTGTGATCCTCATACCTCAGCTTCCCAAGTACTGGGATTACAGATGTGTACCACCATACCCAACAGTAATTACTTTAAATGTAAATGATTTAAATTCTCCAATCCAAAGACAGAGACTGGCACAATGGATTTAAAAAAACAAGCAAACAAACAAATCACAATCAAACCATATGCTATCTAAAACAGCACAAATAGATCCAAAGGCATATATTAAAAACAAAAGAATAGGAAAAAGATATTCCATGGAAATAGCAATAAAAGAAGAGCAAAAGTGACTAAACTAATAAAAAAAAGATTTTAAATTAAAAATATCAAAGAGACCAAAAAGATATTACATATTAATAAAAGGTTCAATACAGAAAGAAAATATAATAAAAATTAATCCCCCTAATAACAGACTACTCAAATATACGAAGCAAAAAGTGACCAAAACAAAAGAACAAATAGTTCTAATATAATGAGGATTTCAGTACCCTACTCTCAACAATAGACCAACAAGACAAAAGTAAGGAAGCAGAGGAATTAAATAAACATAATAAGCCAACAAATTACCAACAGGCTGAATTCAGTAGCACACTTTTAAGATTGTGCACCATGACCAAGAGGAATTTATTCCTGGAATGCCAGGATGATTCAACATGAAAATCAATTAGTGTAATGCACCACATTAACAGAATGAAGAGGGAAAACACATGATCACCTAAATTGATGCAGAAAAAGCATGTGGCAAAATTCGCCCCTTTTCATGATAAAAAAAAATCAGTAAACTAAGAAGAGAAGAACACTACATCAATATGATAAAAACCATATGTTAGCAACATGGTATATAATCTACATGAAATGGACAAATTCCTAGAAACATAACACCAACCAACACTAAATCATGAAGAAATAGGAAATCTAAGTCAACCTATAACTAGTGGATTGAATCAGCACTCAAACATCTAATAACAAAGAAAAGCTGTGAGCTTGATGGCTTCATTGTGAATTCTAACAAATATTTCAAGAACTTTAGCAATCTTTCTCAAACTTTCCAAAATACTGAAAAGGAAAGAAAACTTCCCAAGTCATTCTGTGAGGTCAGCGTTACCCTGATACCAAAGCCAAAGACACTACAAGAAAATTATGTCAATATCACTTATGAACATTGATTATCAAATATATGTTTGCATACCCATCTGCATGGCAGCATTATTCACAATCACCAACATGTAGAAACAACCCAAGTGCCCATTAATACATGAATGGATAAGCAAAACATGATACATCCAGACAATGGCATATCATTCAGCTTTAAAATGAAAGGGATATATGCTACAACATGAATGAATCCTGAAAACAGTGTTGTACCAAGTGAAATAAGCCATTCACAAAAGACAAAAACTGTATGATTCCACTTATAGTGAGGTACTTAGAGTAGTCAAATACTACTACTACTAAATGGAAAATAGCATGTTGGTTGCTGGGGGATAGGGGAGGAGGAAAATGGAGATTTTTTTATTTAATAGGTAAAGAGTTTCACTTTTAAAAGATGAAACGTTATGCAGATGGATGGTGGGATGGTTTCATACACTACAAATGCATTTTGTACCAGTAAACTATACACATAAAAATGGACAACACTGCTAGTTTTATCTTACGTATATTTTACTACAATAAAAATATACACTTGAATATGAAACAGACATTTAAATTATATACATGATAGAATTACTCAAATTCAATTTTATAGGAATAAGTTATCTATATATTAATCCATGATATCTGTATTAGACTTACTAGACACCCAAAACTCATAAAAGGAGAGAAGGAAATAAAGAATGACTGGATTCATGTGGTTTCCCTCACAATACAGAGGGCCTTTGATGATGCGGTACAGTCTAAGTATACTTTTTAATATTAGTGGAACAGGGAATAGAACCAAGAAGCCTCAAGCCTCTAAAGATGACAATTTTGAAGGCAAATTTAAAAAGATAATCAATATTTCCAAATGTGACATTCCAAGAATAGACACTTCAATTACTGGTCTTGTTTTATACATGAAGAAGCTAGACACCTCAGTCCACAGACATACTCTATCCAGCAAAACCAAACCCACAGCAAGGGGGAGAAATATTTAGCAACCAAGAAGCTTTCTAAATTCAGTATGTCATGGCGATGGGGGGGGGGGGGGTGCGGCCAAACTATCAGCAGAGCCTCAGGCAGAAAGAAAAGTAATAGAAAGTGAACTGAGAGAAAAAGTTCTTCACAAAAGAGCACATATGAGTCACAAACAGGACACATACACAGAGCCACATAAACATGAGCTACCTGCCACAGTGGCGACTGGTGATATGGCAAATGTATTTTAAATCAATAAGTCCTGAGACACTGTATGGCATACAGCTACTTATATGCACACTAATATGATAGAATACACATTAAAAAGCAACAAAAAAAGCAAGGTATGAATAATAAAATGCCACAGCCTCAAATGGCACATTTGTTTAAAACCTTATCTTTCTGTTTGTCTCCTGAAATCTCCTAGAGCATAAACACTGAACAGATCCAATATTAATTAATTTATATTATCTATTTCACTTACATCAGCTGAAAATTAAATGGCAATTTAAAAGGATAATATAATCAACCATGACTAGTCTAATACTCACAAAAACCATGTGAGGTCAGAAAGAACTATCGGAGCCTTATAGAAAAAGATTTGTATAAAATAATTTAACTGAAATTCAGTTAGGCCTCACACAACAGAACAAAATCTACATATTTCCAAACTATTGGACCACATCATTCCTTATATCTGTATTACTATACCATGTACTCAATGTGTAGGTTTTAAAACACTTTGAAATTAGAAATGCTTTTTTTCCTTCCCAATTTTCTTACCACTGATACTTGCCTCTCTTGGGGTTTTTATCTAGTAAAGTTTTCTCAAATCTTCAAAATCTAGTTTTGAAACTCTCACTAATAGGATAGTGCTATTGATGCCTTTTAACCAATTATTTCTACTAAAATCCTTTTTGTCCTAAATGTTTACTACACACTCACCTTTACTATACATAGATATGAATATTTAAGTATATATGTCTAAGGGGTATAAATCATGCCTGTGGTTGGGGCTAAGCATAGACTCATGAAAAGAGGGTTTAACTATGATTCTCAGACACTGGGGAAAGGATTAACTGGGTTATATCTAAAGCCTTCTCAAGTTCAAGAATCTAAGATCTCATTAACTATAATTTAAATGTGTACATCTGACTCATAGCAACGTATATACCTGACTTAAAGCAACTTTTATGTATACTTATATTAGAGCTAGCAAACTTAGAAACCACATAAAGTGAACAATAATGCAGCTAAATATCTTATTTAAAAAACAACTTTGAGTGGGGTGTGGTTACACACACTTGTAATCCCAGTACTTGGGAGGCTGAAACCAGAGGATTCAGGTTCCTGGCCAGCCCCAGCTACTTAGTGAGGCCCTCTGCAACCTAGTGAGACCCTGTTTCAAAATAAAGAATAAAAAATGGGATTGGAGGTGTAGCTCAGAGGTAGAATGCCCCTAGATTCAATCTCCAGTACTGCAAAAAAAAAAAAAAAAAAAAAAACTTTGTCTGCCAGTGAGTACAGAAAGCAATCTCAACCACCAGTCCATGGCTTCTTTCTGTCCTCCATATTTATACATGTATGTTATTAAATTCCAGAAAATAAGAGTTCCATAATACACTACCACTTTTTTATCGAATAAGCTGTTATAGGTCACTTATCACTTATATATGTTAATTAAGGTATGAGACAATAGTTATGTTTACTATAGAAACTCTTGGCAGATGCTATTCCTTACATTACTCATAGCATACAAATTATGCAGTTTATATATAGTATAATACATATAACTTAAATTACTTCTTGTAGTTCCTAACTGGGCATGGTGGTACATGCCTATATTCCCAGTACTTGAAAGGCTGAGACAGGAAGATTGTAGATTTGAGGCCAGAGGGAGGTACCATACCTTAGTGAGACCCTGTTTAAAAATACAAAAATAAAAAAGGCTGGGAACATAGCTCAGTGGTAGAAACTCCCTGGTCTCAATCCCCAGTAAAACACACACGCGCACACACACACACACACACACACACACACACACACACACACACAAATTATCCCTATCTAACATGAGAACTATTTGCCAGTATTAAAAATATTTTCAATATAAAAAAAAGACTTCAAGCCGGGCGTGGTGGCGCACGCTTGTAATCCCAAGCATTCGGGAGGCTGAGACCGGAGGATCCGGGTTCGTGGCCAGCCTCAGCTACCTAGTGAGGCACTCCACAACTTAGTGAGACCCGGTTTCAAAATAAAGAATAAAAAAAAAATAGGGGTGGGGGTGTAGCTCAGAGGTAGAATGCCCCTGAGTTCAATCCCCAGTACCGCAAAAAAAAAAAAAAGACTTCAAAAAAATTGCCAAGCCTCCTTCAACCACTAAAGTTATCAAACAAATTACTTATATACAAATGCTACTCCACAGATGGGAATCTGGCCTCAAAATACTGACAATACTTTCAAGTAGGAAATAATAAAAAAAGTTACCACTTAAAAATAATTTGTGTACTTCTGCCTGATCGAAATGGCACTATAAACTCATACTCTGGAGATATCCAATCTGCTTAAAACATAATTATACGTAAAATATAATTTAGGAAAGTAAAAAGAGTCTGTCTCAAACCTGAGAGTAATGTCTCTGAAGACAAGAAATACAACAAGTGGCCAGGTGTGGTGGTGCGCACCTTTAATCCCAGTACTTGGGAGGCTGAGCTAGGAAGATCATAGGTGCAAGGTCAGCCTTAGCAATTTAGCAAGATCCTCAGCAACTTAGTGACATCCTTTTTCAAAATAAAACAGGGCTGACAGTGTTGCTCAGAAGTAGAATACCTTCAAGTTCAATCCAAAGACAGAGGCATGGAAGGAAGGAAGGAAGGTTGGTTGGCAGGCAGGCAGGCAGGCAAAAAGACAATGAATGGAGCCAGAGCATGAGTCCAGTGCACTCTGGGTGGAGAAGCAGGCAGGGTGAGCTGGATTTGCCCCTTAAGGGGACTTTGCCGTGCTCTGCTAGCCACATGAGCCAACAAGATCCACCTTCAAGGGCTGCAGGCCCAAGACCATTGACTCAAGGTCCCACTTGGGCAGGAAGGCTGTTGACCTCACCAAATCCTTATCTTCCATCCTGTCTCATTGGATATTCTTGATCAACTACGTCTCTTAAATACTAGTGCTTTCACCAGTGAAAAATGACTTCTTACATCGTTTCCTCTAATTAATAGGCCCACTGTTGCAGATAGGGAGAGCGTCACTGCTGCACTGGCTGCCTCTGGAGCATAGAATCCTGATTAGGGTATTTCAGATGTTAACTACCTACCCCTGGAGTGTGGATTCCTGATTAAGGTACTTCAAAAATGTGAACAAAGCACCCCTAAGGTGCAGATTAAATTAAAGAAAACTACAGAAAATATAACCCCCACTCCAGAAAGGAGGCTACCCAAAACCATCGTCAACCACTCCTGGGAGCTCTCATGCCCATGAGTGGAGGCCTGTACATGGCCTCAGGTAAGGTAAGGCAAGGCAGAGGTGGACAGACAGGATTAGTCTCAATTTCAGGGATGGAGAGAACATTACAATGAGTGGAAAAGCACTGTGAGTCTGCACTGGTCCCTCCACAAGGGAACATAGGTTCTGATAGGACAAAAACAAAATAAATCCAACATTTGCTGGACCATTTTCCCATAGGACAGCATTTAGCCGGCATCATCTCAGTTGGAGCAAGGAACAGATATCTTGCCAAGTAAAGGAGCAGTAGTCAGTCAATGAAGAGACTACCGAAATAGAAGAGGGATACAGGAAAAGAGAAGGAAGAAGGACAAATGAATAGATGTTTTCTATTGATAGTCACTAAGATGTATTAGGCTGCAGTGCTTTGCTAACTGGTTTTAAGTTCAGTTACTCAGGGAGATGGCATGATGTAACACTACAAGAGCGTGGTGTCATTTAATTTGAGATCTGATTAGCTTCTCCACCATGTTCTAGCTGTGTGATCTCCCTCAAGTCATTTGATCTTGCAGGATCTCAATTTCTTCATCTCTAAACTGGAAACAATATTACTTACCTCGAAGTTGTACAATGAGATAATGTGACATCAAAACCCAAAAAGAAGAAAAATGCCGAAAAAAAAAAAGTACTTTTAAGATTTCCAGCTTTGGAAACTCCTGGACTGCAATGGTGGCTACTTATATCACCATATCTCAATATTTTCTCCAAAAACAACATAATGTGGTAAGAACAGTAAAGAAAATTACATAAAAATCCTATCCTCGAGCCGGGTGTGGTGGCGCACGCTTGTAATTCCAGCATTCGGGAGGCTGAGACCAGAGGATCCGGGTTCTCGGCCAGCCTCAGCTACCTAGTGAGGCACTCCGCAACTTAGTGAGACCCGGTTTCAAAATAAAGAATAAAAAATAGGGCTGAGGGTATATCTCGGAGGTAGAATGCCCCCTGAGTTCAATCCCCAGGACCGCAAAAAAAAAAAAAAAAAAAAAAATCCTATCCTTAAGATAACTTGAAAGCAGAAATTGCCAAAAATTCAAAATAGTTGTAAATAAAAATAAGGAAAAACAAAAAACAAAAAAAAACACCCAATCCCAGCCACTGACCTCTGATATTTGAGCAGCCCACTCTGCCACCAGGCTTTGTAGCAAACAAAAGTGGAATATAAGAAACTAGGATGAAGAGCATTAGTGATGCAAGGGTTGGCCTAATGTCATAAAATCACTATCATAACAGACAAAGTCCACCCTGAGTTCCAAAATAATAAAAAGATATCCAAGCAGATCGAGCCTTGACTATACAGGGAAGGGATGTGAAACTTGGTATGGTATGAAAGAGCAGATTCTCTTCTGGGAGAGAAATAAGGCAAAAAGGAAGAGAAATGCCCTTTGGCTATTGGAATGTTAAGAGAGAAAAAAGCAAAAAAGGAAAAATTCCAGATCATACTTCACAGGAGAGCTTCAAAACACACAACCCCCACTACAACAAAACAAAAAATCCACCAAAGTATCCAGAATTTGCTATACTGACAGAAGAGGGAGCCAATGAGCTAAAAATCCTATAAAACCCCAATACCATAAAAAAGTAACAGAAAAAAAGGATGAACAGATTCACACTGAGGTACTGTCAAAAAGTGAGAAAACAACACACATCAATGAAGGTAAATCCTCCCCAAACAGTAACCATGAGGCACAGGAAAAGAGAAAGGCAACATTCCAGGTGGAATTAGTATATACAAACAAGAATTTGGTGATATAAAAAGCCACCTAGAGCTGGAAATTCAGAAATGAAGAATATACATGGACAAAAAAATAAGATGTGAAAAGTGACCAACCTCAGGAAATAAATGAAATAAGAAAACAAGGTTATTTAAGACATGAAGAAAAAGTTACAAAATGCCCCAGAGAAAATAGACACAAAAAAAATTTTATAAGAAATATTATCAAAATATAGGATACCAAAATAGAGAATAAAATGGGGAGAAGAAAAGAGATGAAAAAGATCAAAGAGAAAGTAGTAGAAATGGAAAACAAAGCAAAGAAAAATAACATATTGGAGTGAGAAAGAGAAAAAACAAAAAATTAAATAGAACATGTAAAATTATAAACCAAGAAATTTTGCCAAAATTAAAAAACAAAACAATAAATCTACAAATGAAAAAGTACATTTGGAATCTTGGAAAATTAATACAAAATAATTAACTCCAAAACATATACTAGGTAAAACTATTAAATTACAAAGATAAAATATCTGCAGCTGGGCATGGTGATATGCTCAGCAGTCCTAGCTCCTCAGCTACTTAGGAGGCTGAGCAGGGAGGATGGCTGGAGCTCAGGAGTTTGAGACCATCTTGGGCAAACAGTGAAACCCTGGCTAAAACAAAACAATAGTAACAATAACAAAATCTTCAGGACTCATAGGCAAAAAGATCACTATAAGGGGGGGAGCATCAGAATTTCTGTAAAATATGTAAAGGAAGACAATAAAGCACTGTTTTTAAAAACTCAATGAATGAAAGAATAAACAAAGGAATTTAAACTCACAGAAGTTGTCATTTAAGTAACAAGACTATAGAAAATGACAGCCGAGCATGATGGCGCACACTTGTAATCCCAATAGTTGGAAGGCTGAGACAGGAGGATCATAGGTTCACAGCCAACCTCAGCAACTTAGTGAGGCCTTCAGTAACCTAATGACACCCTAGTACAAAATAAAAATAAAATAAGTCTGGGAGTGCAGCTCAGAGGTAGAATATCCCTGGGTTCAATCCCCAGTATCACAAAAATATATACATTTATATTTTATTTATATTTATATTATTTCATTTGTATTTAAATGTGTATGCATTATATTTATATATAAGCAATATATTTACTAGCATTTATGTATATTTTATTTATATATTATATATTTACATCTATACTATATATACAGATATACAGAGAAAAGAAGAGAGGGGGAAGGATGGGGAGAAGGAGCACACGCACGTACACTGGGGTGGAGCTGAGAGATAGAAAAGTCCCTGGGTTCACTCTCCAGTGAGAAAAAGAGAGAGAGAGGAGGGAGGGAGGAAAATCAGTTTTTGAAAAACAAAAACAAAGGAAACAAACACAAAATGTAATTCATTTCTTTCTTTGAGGGAAGAGATCCGTTCTGTCCATTTTATTTAATCAGTTTGTTTTAGTACACATTAATTATACAGAAAGGTGGGCTTCATTTCGGCAGGCCCGTGCTTACATAAGAATATAATTTAATCAATTTCACTCACCAGAACTGCCCCTGCCCCTCCCTCCTCCCTAGCCGCATCCTCCCTCTCTCTCCTCTATGGCTCTCCCTTTCCATTTCATGAGGTCCCTTCTTGGTGGTGATGGTTTCCTTCTAGCCTCCATATATGAGAAAACATATATAATAATTTTCTCTATGAGTCTGTCTTACTTCACTCAAAATTAGAGTCTCCAGTTTTATCCATTTTCCTGCAAATGTCATAATTTCATTCTTTGTGGCTGAATAAAATTCCACTGTAAGGATTACTCAGTGGTACAGCACTTGTCTAGCATATGGGAGGCTGTGGGTTTGATCCCTGGTAACAGAGAGAGAAGGGGAGAGAGAGAGAGACTGACTCTCAGTGTTTTAAGCCAGGTGTGGTGGAACATGCTTGTAATCCCATTACTTGGGAGGCTGAGACAGGAGGATCACCTTTGAGGTCAGCCTCAGCAATTCAGCAAGACTTTCAGCAACTTAGAAGACCCTGTTTCAAAAAAAAAAAAAAAAGGACTGAGTGTATAGTTCAGGGGTAGAATGCAGAATGCCCCTGGTTTCAATCCTAGTACCAAAAAAAAATTTTAATTTTTTAAAAAGCCATTATGTATATCTAAAACTCCAATGTATATATATACCACATATTCTTTATCCATTCATCTTTTGTTGGACATCTAACTTAAAAATGCTGTTCATTTTTAAGTTTAGAATTCTTCTATTAAAAACATTTGTGTGAAAGGGGAAATACAAATTGAAATAAGATAATTTTTAAATGACAAACATCCACATATTAGTGTCTATGGGCCATACTTAAAGCAATGGCAAGAGGAAAATTCCTATCACTAAACATGTTTGCCAGTAAAAGTAAACAAATTAGATACATTTTCAATTAAAAACAATTTTCAAAACGAGTCACAAAAGAAAACACAAATAAAAAACAAAATAAAAGTGGGAAACACTGAGTTAGAAAATGGAAAAACAGTAGAAGTAATCAATAAATCAAACCCTGGTGTGTGTGTGTGTGTGTGTGTGTGTGTGTGTGTGTGTGTGTGTGTGTGTGTGTTTACTAGGAATACTCTCAGACCTATTTATTTCTTATTTTGAAGCAGAGTCTCACTAAGTTACTGAGGGCCTTGCAAAGTTGCTGAGGCTGGCCTCAAACCTGGGATTCTCCTGTCTCAGCCTCCCAAGTACTGAGATTACAGGCATGCACTACCATGCCTGGCCCTGTTAGAAAACTAACAAAATAGATAATATATGAGCTACTTTGATGAAGAAGAAAGGGAAATAATACAAACATTAAAAAATAAGAGATGGCAAAAAATAAAAGAAAAATTTAAAAATCAGAAGAAAATAAGTTGCAGGCATATTTATAAAGAAAATTGAAGAGCTAAAGATGGATAATTTCACAGGAAAATGCAGATCTAAAATTAGATACCACTAGAGATAAAGCACTTTGAAAAAGCCAATTTGTAAAGAAGAAACAGAAAATTAGAAAAAGGAAAAAAAGTGAAGATGTAAAACAATACCAGATTCAAATAGTTTCACAGGGAAACTTCCAAAGCTTCAAATACCACATAGTCCCAATGCTTTAAAAATTGTTCCAGAACAGTAAAAGTGAAGGAAGCCTCCAAATTCCTTTTATGAATCAAGTTATGGCATTGGAGTCAAACTCTGGTAGGTGTCCATTGATGCACTGAAGTTTTTCATTGTGATGTAGTCCAATTTGTCAATTTTTCCTTTATTTGCCTGTGCTTTTGGTGTCCTATCTAGAAAATCCTTGTCAACGTCAATATACTCTCTCTGTTTTGTTGCACAGTTTTAGACCTCATGTTTAGGCCCTTTATCCATTTTGAGTTGCTTTTTGTATGTGGTATGAGGCACAGGTCCCCTCCTATCTGTGGTATTATTAGGTATTGCCAAATTCTCCTCTTGAAGAATAGGGGCAGTTTGCATTCCTATCACCAGTGTAGGAGAGTGCTTATTTCTCCACAGCCTGGTCATACTTTAAAATTTTTTCCTAACCTGATTGGTGAAAAATGGCATCAAGTTATTGCTTAATTTGCATTCTGTAATTGTGAATGGGTTTGAACAATTTCTCATAGATTTAAGGCATATATTTAGAGTTTCTGTGAATTACTATTAGGTCTTTTTTCCATCTTCCTGTCTTTTATCTTTAAATTTATATTAGTAATGCTACATTAATGGATTTCTGAATATTAAACTACCGGGCATTCTTGGAATAAATCCCTCATTATTGTGATATGCTATTTTCTCAGTATGGTATTGAATATTATTTGATAATTTTAAATTTTTTCCTTTTGCCGGGCGTGGTGGCGCACGCTTGTAATCCCAGCATTCGGGAGGCTGAGACCAGAGGATCTGGGTTCGCCACCAGCCTCAGCTACCTAGTGAGGCACTCTGCAACTTAGTGAGACTCGGTTTCAAAATAAAGAATAAAAAAATAGGGCTGGGGGGTGTAGCTCGGAGGTAGAATGCCCCTGAGTTCAATCCCCAGTACCGCAAAAATAAATAAATAAATAAATAAATAAATAAATAAATAAATAAATAAATAAATAAATTTTTTCCTTTCATTTTTTTTTTTTACACTGACCTCAGGTATGACCTACACTAAATCAGTGGGTGCAGTCTCCACTAAGCCCTGCGGGGTGGAAGGGAAGTCTGGCCATGAATGAAGATCTTGCTTTTGTCCTCTCCTCATCTTCTGGAATATGATTCAAAAGAATAGAATACTATGCAGGTTTTCTTTTTTTTTTTTTTAAAGAATGATTGATGTCTCTATGAACTAATATAGAGTAATTTCCAGGATTATGATAAAGTGAAAACAGTGAAGTGTAAAAGAATATTCTATCTTTCATGGAAGGGGAAAAGGATATAAAAAAGAAATATTTATCTCCCACTTATGAAAAAAACTATAGAAAAGATGAAGCAGAAGCCAATATAACTGGTTAATAATAGGGAATGCTTGAACAGAAAAAAAAAAAGACCAGGATTAGGATGAAATATGAGGATTGGAAGTGACACTTGTCAGAATACTTCTGTATACTTGTAAGGCTTAGAATATTAAAGTGCCTCATCTGTCCTCCCCTAAAAGCAAACAATTTAAGTTAGTCAGGATCTAGAAGAACCCAAATGAAACAAAAACAATAGCAAATGAACTAAACGTATTGCAAGTAAATAACCACAAGAAGGGTTTGGGATGAAAGAACTGACCTAAGCAGATTTTTTTTTTTTTTTACTATTTTGACTGTATACTTTAAGCCTTATAGTATGCAAACAGAACTGTACTCAAATATTAAACTCAAGTTAATAAATTTTTCCACTGTGTAATAAATTCTTTTTCATGGTTAGCAATTCTGATTGTATTTTATTTGCATTCTAGGATTACTTAAATAAGTAAAAGGGAAAGAAAGCTAGGTTTCCCACTATTGAAGAAAAGAACTAGAAATAAAGAAAGGAATAAGGTTGAAATTGAGTTTACTCGGAATCAGAGGTGAACTCAAGTTTTCATATACATACACATATAAAGTAGGAAAAAATGAATACAGATCTGTGTATATATGCTTCTGTATATATACACAAATGCATATGTAAATGTAAACATATACATAGCTTTCTGTAGGCATGTATACATATATTGTATGTGTATATATTTATGTATATACATATTTGAATATATTTATATTTTTTTCCTAGCTCTCTCCCAGCTAAGAGGCACTACAGCAAGCACACAGCAGTAGAAATGTATACAACTAGAACGCAGATCTTGGCTTCAAAATACCGTTTTTAAATACAGGGAACCTGAGTTCCTTGGAGAGATGATTAATTCTAAGGCTAGTGCAAGAGAGGTACAAGGTGAATCTGAAATGTCTGTGGTACTGGAATGTAAGGACATGTTCAAAAAATGATGGGGGCATGTTGGAATGACCTCAGTGACAACTTGGAAGAGCTACCTACCAGCAGCCAAACTTGGGACAATTTAAGTAACATAATCAAAAATGATGATAATTGATTATAACTCATAGAACAAAAATAAATATCCATAAATTCTTTCTGATTTAAATAATGAATGATTGAATGCAGAAGGGACAAGTCTTTATTGCTATAGAATTCCAATTAGTAAATGAAGAAAGAATGATAGAAAAATAAAATCACAATTTGGCAAACACCATATTGTTGCAGACAAGAGCTTGGAAATCACACTGCATTTGAGATACTATAGAATGGATGGTTGATAACTTTAAAGCATCTCTGTAGCACAGTAGTTGCTAAAACACCAAGGTTAACATCTAAAAGACAAAAATAGAATCTACAGTTTCCCATCCAACAGAAGGAAAGATAATTAGTCAAAAACTAAAAGTGCATATCATACTTTATTGTGACATTATAGAAGCATACGCATTAAAGACAAGATCAACTACTGCTTGTTCCAAAGATACAACGTACATTCCCAGGTATGCAAAATTAATAAACAAATATAAAGAAAGAGAAGGGGACAAATAACTTTTAAAGTTTTAATAAATAGAGACACAATTGTTCCTAACTGAAGACACTATGATTGTTTACATACGAAATCCAGTAAATATAAACAAATGTATTTTGTAAATATCCTATTCGAATTTTTTTTTAATTCAGCAGAATTGCTATATACAAAATCAACATGAAAAATCTAATTTTCCATAAGCATAACAAAATAGAAACTGTAACAGAAAAACTCATTAATGGTAACCACAAAAAATAAAGTAAATAAAATTAGAATTAAAATCCCACCAAGGCTCTTAATGGGACCTGACATCTTGATTCTAAAATGTATATGGAAGGGTAAAGGGCAAACAATAACCTAGTTGATTTGATAAGAGGAAAATACTTTCCTTGCAAGATATCAAAATAAACAATAAAATAACACATATTAAAGCAGTGTGGCATTAGTGCAGAGATGGACAATAGTTCAGTAAAACACACAACTATGCCAAGTGTGGTGGCACACACTTGTAATCCCAGTATTTGGGAGGCTCAGACAGGAGTATCACAGATTTGCAACCAGCCTTAGCAACTTAGTGAGGCCCTGTTTCAAAATAAAGAAAATATGGCTGGAGGTATAGAGCTCAGAGATAGAATGCCCCTGGGTTCAATCTCCAGTACCACAAAAAAAAAAAAAAGAAGTGGCATTAGAAATTAGTAGGGCTTTTCTACTATCTTCACAATCTTTCCGTCAATCTAAAAACTATTATAAAATCAAAAGTCCATTTTAAAAAAAAAATTAAGTCAATGGGGCAGGATGGGCCATCACTAAATGCTGAAGTAATTTGTTATATATAAGAAAACAAAATTTAGTTCCTTATAAGATAAATAAGACATAAATTCCAAATAGCTTCAATTATACCTGTAATTTTTAAGAGACTCAAGCAAATATGAAAAATATGTTAAGACTGATTACTTAGTGGGAAGTACAAGGAGATGGATATATTGATCTCTAAAATATGAATAATGTAATACTCTTATTTTATAATATATATTTATACATAAACATATTTAAAATAATTAAGCAACAATATCTGGCCTTGCTTTATTTTCACATTTGGAAATACATTAACTACTAATTCACTATTCAAGTTGGCCTCTCATATATATCTTTCAATTGCACTTATCAATCACAGAAATCAACGAAGGAGTTTAATAAGAACAATGTAAAGATACTTTAGAAACATTTTATTTAAACTGCCATGGGAGGCCCTCACCTAAGGACACAACACAAAAGGTGTCATATTATTTCAGAGAATCAAGATCTTCACTATTTCATACATGTGACTTCTGAAATTTCATCTCTCTCTTCTTATATTAGGATGTATAGTTCCCATTCCAATGTACAGATAATTCTTTATCACACCTCAAATTCTTAACTATGGCATCTCAGAATAGTCTTTATGAAATGAAATGTACATCAAGAAAATACTGGCAAAAGAAAAACATTACTTAATTTATAATGTTCTATTTAGGTTTAATGTATAACCTATGCTGGTACCAAAAAGTAGAGAAGTCCAGTTTCATTAGAGTCATAATCCCAGCAATCCCAGCAGGAACATGAATAAAATGAATACAGAAGCCACAAATGAAATGCCTGTGTACCCTGGGAGTAATTGCTCATTCAAAATGTTCCAAAGGCAGTTTGCCAAATGAAAGGGCATGCTAGGAGTCCAAAAGCTTAAACCAACATTTTTACTACAATTATTGGCTTTTCTTCCACACTTCTCCCATGCTTCTACCTGTTAGAGTTGAATTACCATGTCTAAATTAGACATTGGTTTTCCTTTCATTACAAAATAGTGTGTCTAATGCAAATAACAGGAGAAAGGCTTGCAGAAGGCATCCCCATCATACTGAGGGTGGGAACAGCATGAGGCCAAGCCCCAACCACCACCTTGGTTGAACCTGGACCAATCACTCAGCCTCCCTGGAATCAGTTTCTATATTTGTAATTTTAAGTAATTTTTTATATTATAAGTAATTTTTTATATTTACTAGCAAAGGTTTCCCCTTAAGCAAAATGCATGTTCATATTTTTGCCTATTATTGTTAGTTTCTTTTATTGATTTATAGGGAGTTTTACATATATATATGCTAAGGGCTTAAACTCCATCAGATAAATGTCAATCTTTCCATAAGTATGGACTCTTCTTCCTGTTAATTGTCCATTATCTACCCACGTCTTTATTATGCCACTTATTTTCTTCATTAATATGTAGTAGGAAATCTAGGCAGATGCTAATCATTTTTCTGTTAATGTATTACTTGCTTCTGCCAATCTGTGCCTTGACCTTATATTTTGTAAGTAAACGTTTTAGTTTTTAATTAGATGATGCATATATATATACATAATTTATACAACTTCTGTGATACCTTAAATATATGACCATACACATAACAGATAAAAGAATAATAATGGCAATGGCAATGAAAATAGTACCTGCCCTAAGGACCTCATAAGATTGTTGCATCTATTAAGTGACATAGTGCATTTTGGAAACTATCACTTATAAACTATGATAAAAAAAATCCCTCACAGAAAAGTCTTTCTCAACTCTACCTCTAAATAAGACATGTAAAAGCGACTCATTCACAAGCAATCAAAATTCTCATTTAATTAATAATAACCTGAAAGTTCTCAGGAATCACCTCCAACCTTAATTTATGGCACCCCAATGAGAAATCCATTCTACCTGGGGATTCCCTATTGGAACCTCCTCTATGAAAGTGTCAATTCTAATAGATTACACCCTCAATCCTACTGTTTCACAAGATGAGAGGGGAGCTTTAAGAGCCCGTGTTTAAATTCCCTGCTGAAAATGGCTATTACTCTCTAGGCTGACTCTCAGAGAACTCCACAATTAGACTCTTAGGACTTATTGTTCATTATTAAAAAAAAAGACAAAATTTCTGCCCTTTATAGTATATCTCATCAGCCCCGTGCTTTTATATGTACTTAGTAGCATTTTATGCAGTCTCTACATAATTTACATCTTCCTAATTCATATAATCCCCCCTTTAATAATGGGATCTAGATTAATGTGGTCCTAAACACTAGAACTGCAATGACTTAAAAAGATTTAACAGCCTGGCATTATGTCACACATCTATAATCCCAGTATTTGAGAGGCTGAGACAGGAGGATCACAGATTTGAGGATAGCCTCAGCAATGTACCAAGACTCTCGGCAACTTAGTGAGACCCTGTTTCAAAACAAAAAATAGTAATAAAAATAAAAAGGGCTGGGGGTATAGCTCAGAGTTAGAACACTTCTGGGTTCAATTCTCAGTACCACAAAAGAAGAAAGAAAGAGGAAGGAGGAAGGAGGAAGGAGGAAGGAGGAAGAAGGAAGGAGGAAGGAAGGAAGGAAGGAAGGAAGGAAGGAAGGAAGGAAGGAAGGAAGGAAGGAAGGAAGGAAGGAAGGAAGTTAGTTAGTTCACTACATAATTTCAAGAAAGTCAAAATACTCATACATTGGCTCCTAAAGATAATTAAGTCAGAAAATCAGTAATGCAGAACTTGGAGCAGAATAATGGTGCCCCAAAGATACCTGTATCTTAAACCCCAGAGCCTATAGATAGGTTGCCTTACATGACAAAGCATATGTTGCAGATGTGACAAAGGTTAAAGTACCTTGAATTGGAGAGATTAGCCTGAATTATCTAGTTGGGCACAATCTAATCACAGGAACCCTTAAAAGAAGAAAGAGGCACAGATGGGTCAGAGAGATGCAAAGCAAGAAAGATGTCACCCAGCACTACTGGTTATGAACACGGAAGAAGGAGGCCAGGAGTCAAGCAAAAAGCCTGTAGGAGCTGGAAAAGGCAAGGCAGCAGATTCCCCTGGAGCCCCCAGAGAGGAGCACAGCCCTGCAGGACTGAGGTAATGTACATAAAGCACTTAAACATGGCTTCACATGTAGCAGACACTAAATACATCTTAACCTCTGCTATTAGGTTTTTACCAGTAATATTTCACTACTTTCTTTTTCATTTACCCACAGAAAAATCATGAGATCAACAATTTCCAAAATTGTCAACGAAATAAACCCCGCTAAAAAGAAAGTTTCGCACATATCTTTAAAAGCAGTTTCCATAACAGTGCCAGCTTCCTAAACCACCATGCAGTTCTTGAGAGTTTTTCCTAATAATGCCAAAGTCAAAATGTCACCATGAACTCCACTAAGTGACAAACGCTAACTCCAGGATCTGACAGAAAAAGTGCCCATCAAAAAGTAAAAAGCTGTCTTATTAAAAATAATAGATGCAGGAAAATTAGTTTCTATTTGAATTTGGCATAACTGAAATTTTTCAGCTTATTTGATTTTTATTCAGCACTTTCATTTGCAAAACCTACCCTATCATTTCTTCATAAACATTAAAATTTTTACTTCACTTGGCCATTTCCTAGGCAACATTTATGTAAATTAATATAATCAGGCTAAGCAGTGATAATTCACATTACAAAAATGCAAAGATGTAACAATTGGTAATTTCCACAAAAGGCAGAGAGAAAATACAAATTGAAAGTATAAATGTATTTCTATTTCATAATTCTATACTCTGCTACACCTCAGAGCAATATCAAAAGCTCAATGAAAAGCAACACTCCAGCAGAAAGAGGGGGAAAAAAAAAATTCCTAACTCCAGAAAGAGGCTTCAGTATAAATCTTAGCAAAGTATAATAAAAATTGGTGTTTGGAATTTTTAAAAATCATCAACTAAGTACACTGACAAAAGAACTATTATAAAACAATCACTATACTTTTCTATAGTATAAGTAATATACTTAGAGATTCCAACCTAAATATCTCTAAAATAATTTAATTAAATTGCATTTTAAAGGATAATAAAATATGCCCCAGTAACAATATATTGTTAAGCTCTCAAAAGAAATACTTTCAGTTAGTTACATAAAGTGTATTGATTTCAAATTATTTCTATGTTTTCTACCTTCATAGTATTTCAATTTCTATAGAACTGTAGGTATGAAAAACTGTAACAATTAATTTTAATCTGAAAAGGCAACAATAGATATTACTTTTTCCTTTTCTTTTTTTTTTTTTTTTTTTTGGTACTGAGTATTGAACTATATAACAGGGTTTCACTAAGTTGCTGAGGGCCTCACTAAATTGCTGAGGGAGGCAGGCCTCCAACCTGCAATCTTTCTGTCTTAGCCTCCCAAGTACTGGGATTATAGGCATGCACCACCATGCCCAGTTGACATCACTATTTCTTAAAAAGACATTGAAGACTTTGGGTGCCTTAATAGGTACCTACAAAGTATCACAAAGGACATTCAATCTCTTTTCCCCAACCCAAAGCTGCAACATCAGAGAAACCCTTCCCAGTGGCCCAGAAGCCCTCTCAATCCAACTTGAGCTGAACCCTCTGCTGAAGGGGAAAAGTTGAGTGACTCTAAAACATTCCCCTAAATCTTTGTATCCAAGATCAAAGAAAGCCCTTCTATACCCAAATCTAGGCCAAAATGGCTCTCCTTTATTTGATTCAGCAGAATACTAGCTCACCCGAAAGGAGAAACTCCTAGTATGTTAGTATGTGGATAATCCTCAAAATGTGTTGTGCGTGCACACATGTATGCAGTTACATTTGGAAGGGGTGAGACTACTGGAAGAAACAAAAGGAATCAGGTCATATGTCAGGAATCATGTGCTCAAGAGCTCTCAGGGACCAAACGTGAAATGCAGTATAGGAAAACACCTGCGTATCAGCTCTTAGGAGCAATAGAGGCTATGGCAAAAGAAAAGAAAGGCACATGCTCTACCAAACAGCACAGAAATGCAATTTGAGCAAACAAAACAGGGAGGGCCAAATAAAACAATCCAAACAAAAATCTGCAAGCGGGCTAGGTTAACCCTAACCCTAACCCTAACCCTAACCCTAACCCTAACCCTAACCTAGCTCAACAGGCCCAGATGAGAGTTTTACATCTTAGTTCCTTTGAGGATTACAAAGGGCTCATTATAGGCTCCAAGGCACTTGGGCCACTCCAGCCCCATCTGCACAGGCTCCCACAGGTCTTCACCTAGGTTTTACAGCACATTAAAAAAGTTTAGTGGCTAAAGAATGAACAACTTACCACTTGAACTTCCAGGAGCAGAATACTGAGTGGCATCAAGGAATTTGCGTGGCGTAGGAAGGTTGGTAACATCGATCAGAGGACCAGGAGAAGCATCTTTCACATGTGAGCTTCAGGGGGGGAAAAGCAGCAGTCATTAGCACTTTGTCCCAAACCAACTTCATTTCTGCTAGGTGCCTGGCCCTCATCACTTTCCTTCTTGTGCTCTTTTTTCCCCTCTTTATGCTGTAACTTTGAATGTCTCCCAAGTATATTCCCCATAAAGTGGTGACTGTCACCGTCAGGAGTATAAGTCTTCTAAGTACTTAAATTATTTTCTCTTTTGTTTCAATGCTAAAGAAAATTAGTGTATGGCTATTCTCAATCATCTGGTATGACCACCTTTTTTTTCTTATTTACTAGAATTTCCAGTATTTATTGCAGTTCATATGTATATATAGATACATATACCCATATGCATATGTATCATATAGTTTTTTAATTGGTGCATTGTAGTCTCACAACATAATGTAGTTCGGGGTGATAGTGACATACATGCACACAACACTTGGTGAGCTTCTGCAGAACTCCCTTCCCATCCTCTCCCCTTCCCCATACAAGACACTGAGATTGGCAATGGTATCCTTACATATGTACCTAACATGAACGGAAGTGTTTTCTTTGTTAATTCTTCCTCCAGCCCCACCACCCTCCTGTAGACCACCTCCCTCATTCCACTGGGGTTTCTCCTCCATTATCTAAAGTCCCTCTTATATCCTGACTACTACCTAGCTTCCACATACGAGAGAAAACATATGGATGAACACCTTTTAATAAAATTATGCTACATGATTGCACTATTCTCCTTGGTATCTGTATTAAAAATTACTTTGTCAGTAAAAAAAATTCAAAGGACACCAATGTCATGATAACTATGATAATGCCGAAGTTCTCATTTCTAGTCCTGAAACATCACCAGTCACAGTGGCTTCCCAGAGAACTGATTTTCAACATGTGTCATAAAAGGAGGGCAGGCACAGGGAGAGAAGAGACCACACCCTTGGGAAGGACTTCCCCAAACAGGATGGAGGGATTTGTGCAATTGTGAACATCAGCAGCACACCCCACAGTCATCTGTCCCCCACAGTCCTTCAGAACCAAAGTGCTGGGTATGCATTTTTTTAACTTTTATTCATTTATGTATTTTTGCAGTGCTGGGGATCAAACCCATGCTACATAAGCATTCTACCACTGTACTACGACTACCACTATATTTTGAAACTATTTCTTTAAATCCTTTCAGAAGATTTTTAAAAATAAGCTTTGTTAAAGAGTGACATTATCAGCTAAGGGCCCACTATTTTTACTGAGTATTAATAATGTATGTGCCATTGTCCCAGGCTTTAAGGATGACTATAAGAGTCAACTTTTAAAGTCTCCCTTTTCACTTACACAGGAAAGAAGGGGAGTCATTTACCCAAACAATTCCTAAGCATCTGCTAGTGCTTGGCAGTGCACTCAGTGCTGAAGATGCAAGTAGGAGAAAGGGAGGGAGCTACACCAAAGCCAAAGCCAGCGCATGCTAACAGTTATGACCACTCACCTGCTGATGGGAAACCAAGGGGGGTACACAATCCAAAAGCAGCATTTAGCAGCAGCTGAATGGCAGAGTTAGTTCTAATAACTCTTTTCCTCCAATATAAAATTTTAAGTTCCTAATTAGCTAAACTACTTTGAGAAAATCCAATGCTCCATCATAAAAGTTTATGTATTTACAAAACCAATTAAATCATAGACTTATCCATTCTTTCACTTTTCATGCCTACTTTGTCTTTTTGTTTTCTCACTCTCACCTACCTTAACATCCTTTGCCTATATTTTACTCACAACTGAAAAACCAGCTCTCCACACCTCCCTAGCCCCTGGACACACACGTCCACAGAGGCAGGATAACCACTGAGGTTTATGGTGTTGCCACTGAGTAATTAAGAAAATTTTAATTTGAACTTTCAATGATAAACTATACAATATATTTTACAAATACTTTAATAAAGAGTTGTTGGTAGCAGGATAAAGGAATCAATTAGCAGGAAAATTTAGGTATATATATAGCTGGAATATTCCCTGCCAAGCCTAATAATACAGAAGTACAGTTAGTGTGTGCACTCTGGTTTGTGTATACATATGAGTAGCTATAATGGTATACACTCTGTCAATACAGATGTACATATGATTCACTTTAGATTAAAACCTACAATTACTTTCTCAGCTTTAACCTAAAAGTATATTTCAGTTAAATATAGGGCGATAAATGGCTTGCCATTTCAACTTTGAAAAACATAACCTCCCAACTTTATAATAAGAGCCAGAAGGGCCCTCAAATTCCATCAATAAACCTTTAGAAAGTCAATTTACTGCAGAACTATTTTCATAGACTCATCTCTTTTTCTCTCTCTAAAATTTTCCCTTAGGCTTCAATTTTCTCCTTTGTGAACACTAACCCAAAGGCAAGTAACTCTGGAAATGATTTTTGGATTTTTTTTTCCTTTTCTTTTATGGAAGGACTCGATTTCAAAAGTTCCAGAGAAATGGGGCACACCCACTCATTTAGTGACTATAGACATGAAGCTTGGCAGAAAGGCAGGTGCTATTCCAGAATATCACATTTAAATAGTATGGCCTTAGTTTTCATTTCACAAGAGAGAAAAAGGCCTGTTCTCACCATACATCAGAGATAAGGTTGTAAAGGTATTAATTCCTTCAAAAGGTTCTGAATCTCTCAATGTATTTTAAAAATAAAAAAGTGAAATAAAAGAAATGGATGATTCTTTTGAAGTCTGTAATTTAGATGAATGCTCTGAACTGCTTTATTTTGAAATAAATATTGATGAGTTATTTTATTGTAAATACATATAATTGCACAATTTTTATTTTAAATGCATTCAGAATCATGATTCATAGCATATCATCCCTCATGGCATAATAACGTCCTGCCAAAATCACCAAGTGAATATTGCTAGTTAATAACAACATGAGGGAGGACAGAAAAACTTAAAAGCAAGTTAAGTTAAACCAAAAATAAGCAACAACTACTGTCATCATAACCCCAAGAACATTCTGGTCATTAATCAAGCATCTGACTAGCTAGGATCTGCTTCTAAACATGTTTAATTTCAAATTTTCAACTCGTGAAAATTGTCCTTTTTAAAGAAAGGTTAGAAGCGCTGACAGCTTATTAAATATTTTCTTTTAATTAGAGAACATGTCTCTTCCTTCATTTAGTAATAAATGGTTCCAACTTTGTCCAAAATTTATAGCTGCAGCTCACTTGGCTGATCTCCTTGTCAAGCCATAGACTGGCAGAGGTGAGTTGAACTTCACGCTGTAAATCTAGTAAGTAATATATTCACCTCTATAACCAGAACAGCTGGCAGAGAGTACCTGTCAAAGCCAAATATTCATATTTCTCAGACTGAGCTGAGAAATATCTGTCAAAGATAATATGCACTTAGTAAGAAAATTTAACTGAATAATGAAACAGGAATGGCTGGCATAGTAATTCCATACAGTTCTAAGGCCTGGTTAGACATACAGAAAGAATAATGAGTAAGTTAAAGGATATAAAAGTAAAAAAAAAAAAAGAATCATGGTTTCACATGACAGACCAAGGGTGAAAACATGGTAAGAGAAAATGAAGTGAGAAAGTACAAAATCTAAGCAGAGAGAGAAAACAAAGAAATACAAAAATAACAAAAAAAAAAAAAAACCTGACATATATAAACAGAAAAAATTAAAAATAAATTAGGGAGCAAAAAATATATGGCTTTCAGAACACTCTTTACACACTCAGAGACAAATATGGACACTAAATCCATGGGATAAAACGTTCTCTCCATGAGCTGGAGGATGTCAGGTGTGAACCCAGGAGGCATACAGTAAATAAGAGATTAATTAGTGCTTAGTAATATTTTATTGATTTTATGTGGTTATAAAGATACAACTTCTCTTTTGAAAATATAAAGAAAATAAAAAATAATCCATTAAAATCATTTTGGGGTAATGCCTTTCTGAATATTTTATACAATAAAAACTGTGTATCCTTGAAGCCGGGCATGGTGGCGCACGCTTGTAATCCCAGCATTCGGGAGGCTGAGACCAGAGGATCCGGGTTCGCGGCCAGCCTCAGCTACCTAGTGAGGCACTCTGCAACTTAGTGAGACTCGGTTTCAAAATAAAGAATAAAAAATAGGGCTGGGGGTATCGCTCGGAGGTAGAATGCCCCTGAGTTCAATCCCCAGTACCGCAAAAAAAAAAAAAAAAAAAAATACAAACACACACACACACACACACACACACACACACACACGGCAAGCTTGCTCTGTTTTTGACATTCCTTGGATCATACTGTACAAAGTTTTGAACCCTAGTTGTTCCCTTCACCTATATAACCTAAACATTTTCTCATTTCATTTTTAAAAAACTTCTAAATCATCACCAATAATTGTATTATTATTAGAATAATGCACACTCATGGTGTGCACAGGGAAGTCCTTTCCTGTTCTCTAATATCCATTTCTATTTCCCACAGGTAACTCCTTATATGAGTTTTTTGGAATTATCCTTCTAGAAACTTTCTATACTACATATAAATAATTATGTCTATATAAATGATACATATTTAAACACACAATATTCAATTCTTATGCAATAAATTAATATAATATAGACTGGTTTTCAACTCTGTGGGGGATGGGAGGTTACTAGGGATTGAATCCAGGAGCATTCTACCTCTGAGCTAAACCCTAGCCCTATTTTATTTTTTCTTTTGAAACAGAATCTCATTCTGGTTGTTAAGGCTGTCCTTAAATCTGTAATCCTCCTTTTTCAGCCTCCCAAGTACTGGATTACAGCTGTGCACCACTACATCCAGCTTAATTCTTTTCTTTTTTTTTTTTTCAGTACTGGGAAATAAACCCAAGGGCATTCTACCTCTGAGTACACCCCCAGCCCTAATTTTTATTCTTCATTTTTGAAACAGGGTCTCACTAAATTGCAGAAGGCCTCACTAAGTATAGCTGAGACTGGCCACAAACCTGCAATCCTCCTATCTCTGCCTCCCAAGTAATGGGATTACAGGCATGTACCACCAAGCCTGGCTCAATTCTTTTTTCATATCCAACAATACATTTCAGAAATATTACCATATCAGCACATAGAGATCATTCTTATTCTTTTCAAGGTCCAGTATTACATGAAATGGATACATTATAATCCGCTTACTTATGCTCTTCTAGATGAACATAAAAGTTGTTGTTTTCATCAGTAATGTTGTAATGATCACCCTGTTACATATATTTTTTATGAATTAATACTGTTTTTGTAGGATGTAGATCTAGAAATGAAGTCCCTTGGTCAAAGAATATGCCAATTTTTATTTCCCAAAGAAAGATATTCAACCACCAAGAGAAAGCCGTTCATTTCCTCCTCCACTGCCAACACAGTATGCTATTAATTTTGGTTATCTGATGACCCAAAATTTGTGTTTGATTTCTCAAATTTGTACTTCTCTACTCATAATATTGAACAACCTTCCTATGTTTATTTTGCATTTTCATTTAAGTCTATGAGTTACCTCTTATCCTTTTCATTATTATTCTAAGGAATATTTTCATACTTTAGATATTTAATCTTTATATAATATACATATTTTTCTCAGTCTGTGCTTTATCTTTTAGCATCATTTCACAGAAGATATATTTTCAGTTTTTAATAGTTAAATTATTTTATGTTCTCTAATACACTTAGATAAGCTTCCATCACACACTCTCCTGTATGTTTCCAATGTTAATGAAGTTCTGTCATGTGACTCTTAAATCTAGATAGAACTTTCTGTGTGTAAAAAAGGTAGGTACCTAAATATATTTTCTTCAAATCAACATCTAACTGGCTCAACATTATTTGCTAGTCTTCATCTCTGACCCCCTACCCCCACCTGAATTGTAGTTAAAAAATACTATAGTTCCATGAAGCCTGGAAGTTGGTTTCTGAACTCTCTATTGTTGTAGGAATTTAAAAACAAAAACAAAAACAAAAACAAAAACAGGGTCTCACTAAGTTGCTGAGGAACTTGCTACGTTGCTGAGGCTGGCCTCAAACCTGCAATCCTCCAGTTTGAGTCTTCCAAGAAAAGGGATTACAGTTGTAAGTTATCATGCCTGGCTCCAGCAATTTTATTTTCTCTTTTCATGCCTGTGCTGTTTTCATTAAGGTAGCTTTATACTGTAATTTAATATCACAAATAAAAAAAGCTTTCCTCAAAACTTCTCAATTTTAAAAACAATTCTTACATATTTGTTTTTCCATCTAAACTCCAGATTTCATTTAACAGTTTCAAAAATCTCAACTGGGATTTAACTGGAACTGACATCTTAATGAGCTAAGAACTTGGACAATCTCACCATTTATCTGATTCATTTCCTCCGAATACAATCTTTATTATTTTTGCATGTGTATATGTAACTTTCATTTGTAAATTCTACTGGTTGTCTATTTCCTACACCAAAATCCTCTGTGCTTTATATGTATATGTCTTAACGTAATTGTCTTCATTTTCTCCTATAGTAGAAATGTGTTGTTGGGTGTCTGTCTGTGGGATCCAATCACCTGAACAGTCTTTGTATTTGGACAGAATCCCCATTGTAGTGAAAGCAAAAGGAGAGTCCTACTTCCTACTATGGAAGCTGAAGGAGTCAAGTTATGGCCCAGACTGCTCAGCACACTGGATGCTCCCACCCAGGACTTTGAATTTTGAGGAGATTAGGAAAGAAACCGACCATTTAGAGATAATATCCAGGGGAGTTTAAAATCCAGCCACTGTAGGCATAATAACAGCAGTGGTCGCAACCCACTAGACCCTTCCTGTGGTTTGTCTAAGACCATGGGCTTAACTGCCTAATTTACCTTGGTTCCTACCCGGCTTGAGAACACGGTTGTACATATTTCTTATAGATTCTGTGCAATACCTGATAACTTTCCAATAAGTTATTTTCATGTTTTAATTATCAGAACTGTTTTCCTCTATTTGCAGTCAAGAATCTTACGTAATATATCATGCTTTGAAATAGAGAACATGTTTTATGTTTGTCTTCTCTAGTGATTTTTACGTAACACAGACACTTTTAAATATACATATTTAGGCTAAGAAAACAAAAACAAATTAATTAAATACATCTTTAATTGCTAAAGTTCAAAACAAAATAACTTCTGACTCAAGCATAAATTCAGCATTCCTTTCCATTTCCTGCCTATTGAAGTTTCCCATTCTCTACTAACTTAATGTGAGAATGTAAATCCTGTTTATTACTAGGAAGTATTCCTTGACCACACAGACCTTTTTGAGCAACAGTTTTCAGTTTATATTCCTGACCTTGTAAAAATATATCTAATAGTGTATGGTCCTCACAATTGTTTCAAGCTACCTAAAACTTTATTGTTCTCAAGTTGTGATTTTTTTCATGTCTTTATTTTTTAAAATACTTTTATTGTGCATTATAGTCTCACATCATAATGTGAATCATGTTGATAGTGACATACATGCATACAGCTCTTGGTGAGCTTTCCCCCAGCCCCCTCCCAATTACCGTACCCCTCCCCCATACAGGACATTGAGATTGTGATTGGTATTCTCACATATGTGCATGATGTCAGTGGAATTAATTCCTTCATTGATCCTCCCTCTCCCCAATCCTTCTCCCCTAGACCACCACCCTGACTTCACTGAAGTTTCTCCTCCATTATCTGAAGTCCCTTGGGCATCCCGATTACTTCTTAGGTTCCCATAGAGAAATCATATGACCCTTCACTTTCTGTGAGAGGTAATCTCACTTAAAATAATGCTCTCCAGGTCTATCTATTTTCTTGCAAATGACACTATTTTATTCTTGTTTATTGTTGAGTAGAATTCCATTGTATGTGTATAGCATAATTTCATCATCCATTCATCTGTTGATGGATATCTAGGTTAGCTCCATAATTTGGCTATTGTGAATTGTGCTGCTATAAACACGGATATACATATATTACTGTAATTTCTGATTTCAGTCCCTTTGGAAAGATACCCAGGAGCGAGATAGCTAGAGTGATTTTGATCTATGTCTTAAGAGTTCATCTTTGAGTATTTTCCCTAGGAGAAAAAAACATGAGCAATTTATTTATTGCCTATAAATTTATATCTGAGGATGTTTCTCTGCTGCTCATGCATTTCAATGCCCACTTAGCTGGGTATAGAAATCTTTGGTCCCAACTCTCTTCCATTCAAGATTATAGACTTTACTCCCCTGTCTTCAGGCATTCAGTATTGAACAAATCCTGATGAGCCTGACTTTATTCCTTTTTGTGTAAAATATTCAAGCTAACTGTATAAAACAGAAGATCCTGCCAGATGTAGTGGTGCATGCCTATAATCCCAGCTACTCTAAAGGATAAAGCCTGAGGACTGAAAGTTCAAGGCCAGCCTTGGCAACTTAGTGAGACACTGTCTAAAAACATATATAAAGAGCTAGAAATAGAAGACCCAAATAATTAAATAAAACAAAGGTTTTCCTTCCTCTCATATATAAAAGAGTCTATTTAGGGCTCAAAGAGGTTAAGATGTGGCTTTTATTGTCAAGGTCATCTCACATCGTGGATAACTTCATGTCATCAATAATTTCATGTCCCAGATACAAAGGAGAGGAAGGCAACTGAAGGGTAAAAGATTTAGCATACTAATTTACTTGGCATCTGAAAACTTTTCCCAAGAATCCACATTCAATAGCTTGTAAGCAGAAGTCCCACTAATCAGCTGTAGCTATATAGAAGAAGAGAAAATGAAGCCTTTTTAGCTGGGCCTATGGCCACCAGAAACAAAAAAGTATTGCCACTAAAAATGAAGAGGAGAATGGATATTGGGTGAACAAATAACTCCATTTGAACAGATAACATAATTAATCTCCCTACTGCCTATAGAATTTGTTATTAATAAAAATTTTCAGGTCACATCTAAGAATAAGGTTTGTTAAATTTTACCTTGAATATGTTTTTATTTGCAGACCAAGGTCTTTTTTTTTCCCTCCTATTTAAGTAGGTTCTTTATTTACATTCCAATTATTGCTTCGGAACCTCACTGCATTGGTTTGCTCAGACTGTCATAACAAAGTACTATAGACTTAGATGTAAACAATAGGAATTTATTTATCAGAGTTCTGAAGGCTAGAAGGCTGAGATCAGGATGTAGGCAGGGTTGGTTTCTTCTCCTTTGTTTGGAGATGTGAACCTTCTCCCTTTGTCTTCACATGAGCTTCCCTCTGAACCTGTGTACTCTCTTCTTTTAACAAGGTTACCAGTCTGTCAGGTTAGCTCCAACCCTAATGATCTCATGTTAACTAAATTCCTCTTTGAATGCAACTCTATCTCCAATTACAGTCCTAGTCCAATATAGTGAGGATTAAGATTTCAATATGTAAACTTTAGGGGGGTATGATACAGACCCTGACACCATCATTTTGGTTAATCTTCTGGCATACCCCAAATCATTGGCTGGCTCACTGTTTTCTGTCTTTCCCACTTATTATCTTTCTTTCATCATTTTGTCTTTTTCCCAGTCATGATGAGGAAACTTTTTACTCCATATTACTGATTCAATTCTTCTAATGCTTTAAATAAAGACTTACATTTCCTTACTCCACTTTTGTTTCCTTACCTCTAATTCATGTTTTAGGTCTCTAAGCAGCTCTCCCTAATCCTTTCTTGTAGCACTCTGTTATTGTTTTAAAGAAACCACATGCTTGCTGCATACAACACAATAGCTCAGGATGTTCAACAGTAAGCACATGTATGGGCACCTGGCTGGTTCTCGCTGGGCAGATCTGCAAGTCTTGGTTGGTTCCATGTGTCTCTCTTCCTCTTCCAGGGACCAAGGCCAGCACAGCAATGGCAGAGGCACAAGAGGACCCACTCACTAGCACAAGCACATTTCAAGTCTTTGCTTGTGTCACATGTTCTAATGACTCTCCAAAAGCCTAAAATTAAAAGGGTAGGTAGTGCACTTCTCCCACTAAAGTGGAAGAGGGAGAAGTCATTAGTTTGAACAATCATCTAACCTACTACGTTCCTCGCATTTTGAACAACCTTAACCTTAAGCCTCCTACATTTTTCTTGTTTGCTTTATAAATGTCTTTTTTCAAAAATCTCTTCTTCCTCTGAGACCTCAAGGTAATACTCATTTTGCCTTATGCTATAGAAATTTACACAATACTCATGGTGCTTTTACTATTTATCCTTGCATGGGAGGAAAGTTATTCAGGCCTGCTATTGACCACCAGATACTGGAAAGAATTTCCTTAGCACCCCCCCCCCTCCCACACATACACAACCCTCAGTTGAAGGGGTAACTGAGTTATCCTATTCAGATCCAGTCTTGATGTTAAGTATCAGGTCCATATTTCTAGCTCAATTTGTGTACATGGCACAAGTTTTTCTCTTCTTTTTTTTCTTATAATGCGCTTTTATTGGTGCATTATAGTCTCACATCATAATGTAAATCATGTTAACAGTGACATACATGCACACACAGCACTTTGCTTGGTGCTGCTCCACCTCCCCATTTTCCCCCTTCCTGATAGAGTACTAAGATTAACATTGGTATATTCACTTCTGTACACATAGTTGATGGTAGTATTTACATTAATGAACCTTAGTCTTCCCCCTCCCCTTCCCTTAGACCACCTCTCTGGCTTCACTGAAGTTTCTCCTCCATTGTATAGAGTCCCTCTGGTATCCTAATTACTCCCTAGCTTCCGCATATTAGAGAAAACATGACTCTTCACTTTCTGTGATTGGCTAATCACACTCAACATAATGTTCTCCAGGTCTTTCCATTTTTTTGGAAATGACATAATTTTATTATTCTTTATTGCTGAGCAGAATTCCATTGTGTGTATTTCTCATAATTTTGTAATCCATTCATCTGTTGGTAGACATCTAGGTTAGTTCCATAATTTGGCTGTGGTGAATTGTGCTGCTATGAACATGGGTATGCATATATTACTATAGTTCTCTAATTTCTACCCCTTTGGAAGGATACCCAGGAGTGGTATAGCCAGATCATATGGTGGATCCATTCCCAGCATTCTGAGGAATCTCCACAGTGATCTCCATAGTGGCTGAACTAGTTTACAATCCCAGCAACAGTGAAGAGATTCCTATTTCCCCACATCCTCACCAACATTTTTTGTTGTTTGACTTCTTGATGATTGCCATTCTGATTGGGGTTAGATGGAATCTGAGTGTAGTTTTGATTTGCATCTCCCTGATTGCTAATGATGTTGAACATTTTTTCATTTACCTATTGGCCATTTGTATCTCTTCTTTTGTGAAGTGTCTATTCAATTCAGTTGCCCACTTCTTGATTGTTATTTGGGGTTTGGGGAGGTTTTTTGTTGTTGCTGTTGTTTTTGGTTTTGTTTTTGTTTTAGTATAAAGGCTTTTAAGTTCTTTGTATAGTCTAGATATTAGTCCTCTATAAGAGTATGAGAGAGATAGCTGTCAAAGATCATCTCTCATTCCGCAGGCTTTCTCTTTAGACTTGATGGTTTCCTTTGATGTGCAGTAGTTTAATGCCATCCCAATTATTAATTCTTGTTTTAATTTCCTGAGCTTTGGAGGTCTTGTTGAGAAAGTTTCTACCTGTGGCACATGTTTTTCTAATGCCCACCTGCTGAAGATGTAGAAATATCTTTCTCTGTCAGAGCCTCACACTAAACTGAAGCATCACACACAAAATCGGTACATTTTGTTCAAACAGGTTAGGACCTAAAGGCTTCACTGCCAGCACGCATTGCTTCCAGGGCTCTTCTGGTTTATAGATGGATGAAAAGTACAAATGTGTATTTCAGTGGATAGTACTAAAATCCTCTCTGAAAAGACCTGATGACTATTTAAAGGAATTTTGGAAGGACTTCTATTATGCACAGCTACCTGATATATGTTAATAATTCCAATACTCTACTATCTTAAGATCTAGTCTTATTCCTACCAGGTCTACATTAACATAATGAATTTGAATTCACTCAGCTCCTTAAATATAGGGCCATACTACAATCAACCAAAGGATAAAAGAAGCATTTTCTGTGAACCTCTCTTGAACTACTCCAGAAGAATGTTAAAAGCTGAACAAAACCCTAAGTAACAAAAAATCTTGTAGCTTTAATTCATATTAATATAATTCATATATATATTATAATATATATTATTATTAATATTATATATAATATTTAATATATATTATATATAACTAATATATAATATATTAAATATTATATATTAATATATATGAATTATATTAATATGCATTAAATATAATATAATTATTAATATTATATATTAATAATTATATATAATTGTTGATATTATATATAATATATATTATTAATATAATTCATATTAATATAATTCATATATATATATTTGTATGGAGATTGAATCTAGAGGCATTCTGCATCCAAGCCCAATACCTATCTCTCTCTCTTTTTTTTTTTTTTTTTTTTTTTTTTTCCTTAAAGCAGGGTCTCACTAAGTTGCTAAGAGCCTAACTAAGTTGTTCAGTCAGACTGTCCTCACCTGTGATCCTCCAGTCTCAGCCTCTCAGGTACTAGGATTATAAGTGTGCACCACCACACTCAGATCCATATATCTGTATTTTTTAATTTGGCTAACATTACTGTCCAATTTAAAGACTTTTTTTTTAATTTCCTTCTGAGATATACAAGAGTATCTCTAATCCAATATATGAGGCTCATAGGAAATGTTTTCTACATATCCTTGCAGAAGAGGATCACAATAAATCAACAACAAATGAAGACCAATGTCAGTCTCTCAGAACATGGAGTATTTGCTATTATAAAACCATCTTAGCCGATTAGCCAGGTATGGTGGCGCACGTCTATGATTCTTGTACTTGGGAGGCTGAGACAAGAGGATCACAGGTTCGAGGACAGCCTCACCAAGTAGTTAGACTCTCATCAACCTAGCAAGACCCTGTTTCCAAATAAGAAATAAAATCGGACTTGGGGTGTAGCTTGAAAGTAGAATTCTTCTGAGTTCAATCCCCAGTACCCCCCCCAAAATCTTCAAGTTTCAGAGACAGTATATTAAATATATTAGAGACAAAGTAAAATAACCTAGAATATTCTGAGAAAAAAATCTCTTCCAATAATTGCCAGCAAAAAGGCTATTCAACCCACCTCATTTTCCCTTTTTCCTTGTTACGCTGCACGACTCGGCTAGTGGATTTGATGTACAGGTGCCGGTGCAGCTCATCGATGAGAACCAGGTGGAGGTTCATCTTCTTGCTGTGAAGCTCCAGCCTGAGGTCACTCAGTCCTTCCACCTGGAGCAGGGGGCCCTCCAAAGACTCTACTGCTGACACCTGAAAAGGGAGGGAAAACAAGCACCAGTTAAGTAACAGCTAAAAAAAAACTAATAATCCTACAAACAAGAAAGACTGTTTTTAAGTACTATCAAAAGGGAGTTTATGAAAACCTTATCAACATACATTAGACTCTGAAGGGTATCATGAAGATAGGCCTATTATTGCTCTTAAACTATTTATCATCTAAGATAAAGCTTTAAAAAAAACATGACAAAGATAAACAGGAAGGCATGTAAAGCGCCACAGCAAAACTGTATATACTATTTATCTCCACACACACCACTTATCAAAGAACACAGGTAAAGTGACCTCCCAATTAAATGATTATGTCATTCATATTCTTGCAAGAATCCTATACCCTAATGGTTTAAATCAGTTAGCCTTTTAAGACTAAACAGCTAAACAGCACATCATGAGAGAGAGAGAGAGAGAGAGAGAAAGAGAGAGAGAGAGAGAGAGAGATCCTGAGGTTTGAAGACAGGGTCATCTACCTCTGAGCTACCTCCCAGCTCTTTTTACTTTTTAATTTGAAATAAGGTCTTACTAGATTGCTGAGAGTCTTACTAGGTTGCTGAGGCTAGTCTCAAACCTGTGAGTCTCCCAGATACTAGCATTACAGGTATGCACCACTATGTCTAGCTATATGAATATTTTAATAGCTTATTTTCAGTGGTGATCACAAGCCAGAGCTGAGCTAGCTGAAGTCACATGTGCATCTACCTAGAGTTAGGGTCTCTCACTATTCATGTATATACACACATAGAAGTAAGTGCAGTTTTCACAAGATGCTACAGGTGGAAAACAGCAGTCATCACCTCTCCCTGGCCTGATCCAGCTTGATAGAAGAAATAGGATCTGAATGGTAAACAGAAGATAAATTACATGGAGGGGATATACTCCTGGGGCTTTGGAGATTTTAAAGACAAAAAGGACTGGATTAATCAAATTGGTGTAGGAATGCCTACAATAAATGGAGAATGTGAAGGATTCTGGGAACCTAAGGTAACTCTGAAACTCAAGCTGATAACTAAAAAAGGGGAGCAGAGATGGTAAGATTTCATCTATTCATACATATGAAATCATGTGTTACATATATACTTTATATATATATATATATATATATATATATATATATATATATATAAAGGTCTTTTATAATTTTTAAAGAAAAATGTTAAAGTGAAGAGCATATTCCAGGTATGATTCCTTGGGAGAGGAAAAAAAAAAAGATGAAAAGGGAAACATGAAGAATGTAAAAAAGAAGAGAAAGTGAAGGAAGAGGAAAAAGATGAGGAGAAAAGAAATGATTCCATGATGAACTTGGAGGGAGGAGCACACCAGTGCCCTCCAGGGCAAAGATCAGACTATTCCCTGCTTAGGTTATACTTCTAAACATTCCTAATAGGTATAGGTAAAGGCAACAATTAACAACACTACCTACTTCAGGGTAGAACCCCTGGATGCAATCATGGATACAAATATGCCCTTGAAACATCAAGCAGTTATACATAAGAAATAGATATGAAAACCATGAAATGCAACAATGATCACAAATGTTGCTCATGGATCTACAGCGGCTACGGAGTCATCTAGGAGCTTGTAGACAGTGAATACAGCAAGCTTTGTAGCTGCCTAATACAAACCAGCCTGAAATGGTTAAAAAGAAATGCAATGGCTTACCTACAAACACATCACTTGTTTTGTGATGTGCTATAATCAAATGTCAGTAGTAAATAAGTTTCCTTAAGTTAAGCAAGAAAGAACCGAGGAACGGAAGAGTGACAAGCCCTGGGCCAGCTCTGCCCTCTGAAGCCTTGCCAGTTCATTTTCACACTGACTTGCAACTGCCCCGCAATGAGAGCCCCTGGGCCCTGTGCAAGCTGCCAGCAATTCCAAATGGAAAGGCAGCCTCACAAAATGACCAAAGTGTCCCCAAGGAGGAAAAACAACAAATTCATTTACACTCGTGCCCTAAAATGGATTTTAACTCGGGTCTCCGGTGAAAAAAAGAGGATGCATTAACCTTCGGTGACATCGAGATCCAGAAAATGAAAAATAATTTGGTAAACCACTGGCCCATCATGTAGCCTTATCCCTTAAGGTAATTAAATCCAGCTGAGATGTTTAAGCTTAAAAACCACCCACTGCACATCCACACTTGGTTTGTTTGTAGGAATTTGCATGAAGATTTTTAACCCAAACAGCTCATGTTCCTAATACAAAATTGGAAGACAATGTCAACTTTCAAAGCCATCTAATTAAAGTTTTAAAAATTTTGGGTAAAACAAAATGCCTAACCCACACTGCATGCTCATGGAAGTTATTTTTAACAGTACCTATTTATTCTGCAGATAGCAAAGCCTCGGGGAGGATTGCATGGCATTTCACTCCTTTTTGTAGCAGGTGTTCTTCCCTTCATCAGACCACAGTAATAGTAATCGTTTATATGACCAACTTTCTGGTCTGTTCCCTTGACCCAGGACACAAGTACCATTAACATATGAATGATCAAGGGGAATCTCAGAACTTCAAACTTTGAAAGTCTTATCACAAAAGAGGATAGAAAATAGTCTCTTATTTCTAAAAAAAATACAAGATTTCATTTTCTGGTCTTCATTTACTAAAAGTCTACTTACAAAGCGAAAACTGTGGGAGCTAGGCAAGGTCACCGCTTATGCCTCCCCCTAATCTTACTGAGTGATACTCAAGTCAGTTTAAAGAAAATAATGATCAGTGCAACCTCTGAGCTCTAGAACACCAGTTTTGAAACCTGATGTTTTCCTTGTCTGGTTTTAAGTAGCCCATACCATTAAGCTACACATAAAGGAAAACGTGGGGAGGTAGCAGTCAACCCACAAGACCTCCTGTCTCAGCCTCCTAAGTGGCGGGATTGCAGGTGTGAGCCACCACACCCAACAGAGAAGTTTAATTTGGCTCACGGTCTCAGAGGTTTCAGTCCATGGTTGCTTGACCCTGTTGCTCTGGGACTGTGGCAATGCAGAACATCATGGCGAGAATATAAAGTAGAGAATATCTGTTCACCTCATGGTAGCTGGGAAGCGAAAGAGGGGAAGGGGTTGGGGTCCCAGTAACATCTTCAAGGGCATCTCTGCAATGACCTAACCTCCTTTCACTAGGCCCCACCCCTTAAAGGTTCTACCACCTCCCAGGTTGGTAAATTGAGCCTTTAGCTTATAGGCCTTTGGGGCATATTCAAGATCCAAATCATAACACTGGATTTTTCCAAATTTGATCAACACAGAGCACTTTTTAAATGATGCATGGATAAAACAATAGAAATTTAAGAATGCAGTTGGATTAAAGTAAACAGCAACAAAATGATCTCAACACATTAGTTGCTACAAGAAATGATCAAACTCAGGGCTGGGAATGTAGCTCAGTGGCAGAGTGCTTGCCCAGCATGCTTGAGGCCCTAGGTTCAAACCTCGGGAGGAAGGGAGGGAAGGTTGGTTGGTTCATAAGTGTGACAAGTAACTTTGAATATATCACAAATATATATTAAAATTATAGGACAAGATACAGCAGATGACAGATCAAATAGACAACACAGAGTACAATGAATTTGCAAACAGACAGTATATTCACAGAACAAACACCAAGCATTCGTGACCTTAATGATCTTCAGTAAAATCCTAGAGCTCTCCAGCATGCCACCGTATTTTTTTTTGGGGGGGGGGGGCGGTTCTAGGGATTGAATTTAGGGGCATTCTACATCCCTAGCTCTTTTTAATTTTTTTTTTTTTTTTTTTTTTTTTGCTTTAAACAGGGTCCCACTAGGTTGCTGAGAGTCTCGCTACTTTACTGAGGCTGTCCTCAAACTTGTGATCCTCCTGTCTCAGCCTCCCAAGTACTGGAATTACAGGTGTATGCCACCAGGCCGAGCCACCACACTATTTCTTAGATTACTACATAATGATGAGTCAACTAAATATATCTGGAATTTTTCTTACATATATTTTGTAAAACAAATGTTACAGGAAAAAATAGATACTACCAACAGGGAATTTTTTCATAAAACACATTACCATCTAACAGAATATTAGCGTTCCAGTCAACACAGTTGGGAATTGCTCATGTGAATGACAGAAATCTGGACGGAGTTGAAAACAAATATTTCTCTTAGGATTATGAAGAAAAACATTCCCAAGATAGTTTATCACACAGTACGGAACAGGAAAGCACATTTTGCTACTAGAAGTCCATCCATGTAAAAAAAAAAAAAAAAACAGAAATTACAAAGACATAGAAATGTTTCTGTAACACAAAAAATAAGCCAAGTATATAGTTAGTATATATATAATCAATAATTCAAAAAAAATGACATGAGTTGAGATACAGGTCTACATAAAAGAAAATCTTTGCACCTATTATCTGACATAGCATGTGTATTCTGGATTATAATCTCTTTTATTCCTGAATAAATTCATTACTTTGGAGAGCCACTCTCTCTGTCGTTATTTAAGTTGACAATACTATAACAGTTTTAGGAGCAAGTCTGAAAGTTTCGGTGTATCTGGGACATCACAACACTCTTATAGAACAGTATGGCCTCTATAGAACCCTGGGTACTTAAGAGCATCAGATAAATTTGGAATAAAACCAGATTATGTTTATGTGACATAAAAGTGAAAGCAAGTGAATTTATGTTCACAAAAACCCCAACTGTTAAATATAAACTTGATATCATCCACTTAACTTTCGTTTATAGCATGACACCAACTACCATAGGGGCTAGATTCTTCTTCAAGCAAAAATGTCAAGAGTAAAACTGAGTATGGTGGTGCACACCTGTAATGCTAGTACTTGGGAGACTGAGACAGGAGGATTACAGGTATGAGGCCAGCCTCAGCAACTTAGTGAGACCTTGTTTCAGAATAAAAAAAATAAACTAGGACTGGAGGTATAGCTCAGAAGCAGAACACCCTTGGGTTCAATACCCAGTACCAAAAAAAAAAAAAGTCAGGAGTGGGGTTGGGGGGAAGAGTGTGGGGCATGCAAGGAGAATAGAATAAAGGGAATCCACTCAAGGCTTGAGGCTATAATGAAAGTTTAGGGAAGTCTTGGGAGATCCAAAGGAAGACCTGTCTCTGGGCCTAGCTTCACTGGAGAAGATTAAGATGATTTGGCTCCCTGTGGCTCAGCTTTGCCCCTGGCTGAAGGCCTCAGGCTACTGACAGTCTGGTACTGAAGACAGACTTCCCAAGACAGCAGTATCGCAGAGCAAGGCCCGGTGCCTGGAGCGAGAACACCTCTTTCTGCCTAACTCCTCAGCCTGTATGCTAATCGACAGTGATCAAATCAGGCAATCAAAAATGCCCATTCTTACATCAGCCTGATAACGTATTATTGATCAGACCCATTCAGGTGCCCCATCTCCCTCAGGAAACCCAATACCTATAATGCAGACTCAGCAGTGCTCTTGCCATTAAAAACAGGATGCTGTCTACCTCCATTCTCCCTTCATTACTGTCAGGGTTATTGCATGTTTTTATTTAATAAACCTTCACCAGCTCCAATGAAAGGTTGTTATTAGTTCAGCTAACAGCCAAATGATAATGCTCCAGAGAGATATCAGTGCTTGTTGGTGCATTAACAAAGAGAGGAAAAGGGCTGAGGTCAAGCACGTGTCAATGTAAATGAGGCGATATTAGGTACCGGTGGCTTAATGCAATAGACTGCCTGGGAGATAATGGAATTTACAGGATGAAGCAAATGAGATGAAGTTATTGATAAGTGAATGAAGGAAGGGGGCCGTAAGATAAAGTGTTGACAAGAAAAGGGCTTTTACTTGTGGAGTTCTTTAAAGTATCCTCAAATCTATCTTAAAAAACAAAACCCAAAAGAGATCAAATGGGACTTTCTAGCGTCATGAAAGATCTTACCCTATTACTGCCATAAAAACAGACTTGTTCTAACAGCATGCTGTTTTATTCTTAAGCTTTCTTTTGCCCCTCCATTTTTAAACGTTTTATTGAACACAAGGAATTCTACCACAAATAATTCCCATATTTTACTAAGGCAAAAATTCTCTTCTTAGTGTTTTTGCTCCTGAAGTAGGGCAGCCAGATCTCTGCTATTCCATCAGCCCAGCCTTCACAGAATGCAGAATCTGAGAGATAAAATGCAAGACCTTCCTATTATATGAGAACTTTAAGGTTGATGAAGCAAGTTTTCACACTAACTTTACAGATTATAAAAAAAAAAAAAAATGTCAAGCCTGGAATGGCACTTCTTTTCTTAAACTTTTTCTTCTAAAGTAATACATGCTTAATGAAGAAAACTTGAAAGACACAGAAATTCACAAAGGTTATAACCCTGCTCATCAGAGAGTATAATATCTAATATTTTAACCTGATTTCTTCCAATCATTTTTCCCCCTAGTTTTTACAAAAATAGTTATTTTTAAACTTTTTTTTCAGTTGGCAATACACTGGGAACATTTGCTCATCTCTAAATATCGTATGATTTCTAGTGTTTTCATACTGGCCCACAATGTGAATATACCACAAGTGACTTAAATTTCCTATACTTAAGGCATTGCTACCTTTTACAACTTTCATAAATCTTACTGTGACAAATATCCGTGTGTGTGTGTGTTTATGAGCCAAGCATAATTAAAAGTCTTTATTCTTTCCTTAACATAAAATTCTCCAAGTAGAATTCTAAGTCCACAGTTATGCACATATTCAGAGGTTTGGAAGGCATAATGCCAAATTAAGAGACTTATTTATTCTAAACAGTCTATAACAGATCTGCTCACAATTACTTTTCTGATGAAACTAAACTATATCTAACACCTCAGAAGAAAAGAATTGCAAATTACTTACAGAAAAGTTCAGAAACTTTTCCTTGTCCTAACCTCACAGTCCCTTTAATTCCCAGTTCTCATCAGTGTTCTGTAAAAAGAGCATTAAAACCTCGGTGTCTCCTCCAAAATATAAGAAACTCCTAAGAAAGACATTCTCTTTTAACAAAACCCATCATCTTATTTGTTATTCTGGGACATAAACAAGTTACAGAACAACTCTGTTCTTAACAGTTGGCAAAGGAGGTCTCTGAAAATCACTTCAAGCTCACACTTAAATCAAGACAATTTCACCCACACTGTGCAAGTGCCCCAAAGCCATTAGAAATGCTCAGCACTTATATAACTCTTTACTGGCATGAACTCTTCAAATCCCATGAAGGAATGTGAGAGAAATACAGTTAGTTTGGTTTTTTCCTTTTTTTTTCATTTGAAGAGCTGGGCAACCACAAGTCATTAGTATCAGGATAAATCTCGGAGAAATTAGATTCCTGTAGCAAGCTCCTCCTATATTGTTAAGCTAAGCTAAAGCTATTGATTGGCATTCTCCAACATAATCAGGTTGAAACAGAAAGCTCCTATCAACAATGTGAATTATCAATGCTACAATTTACACAAATACCTCTTCCCTTCTGGCCACAGACTGACCAGTCAAAAACCTGTTCTGGGAAGTCCATATGTGAGGCTGAAATAAGAAATATGATGGATGACTGTACATGACTTGGTCATTATACTTGACCTACATCTTCCTCCTACAGACTCAAGTGTATAAACACATATATGTGGTTTATCTGACTAAGCAACATATGTACATTACTGATGGCAGCACCAAAACAGAAATTCAAGAAAAACAAGCCCAAGATTCTTGGCTTTTTTTTTTTTTTAACTGGAACTGGGTAATGATGATGACAATGATACCTAGACAATTTTTAATTTGCATACTGCTTTATAATTTACAAAGCATTCTTTCCATATGATATTTCACTCTCATTCTCAGGACCATTCAATAATGTAGACAGGATATTTGCATATCCTCTCTATGATAGGGATACTAAAAAACAGAAGAAAAGTGACTTCTTTGCCTATGCTCACAGTACAGGTGAGTTGTAGAGTCATGGCTACAAATATGAATTTAAATCCATTTTGTTTCCACCCTGTACATAACCACTTGTCAATTAATAAATCTGTGCCACAATTTCAATACACTAAACCCTGCAATAAGTCAGATAAGTACCCCACAACAGACATGCACAAAAAGAATCAAGATGACATCTATGAAGAGTGCCAAGTCAACCCAAGCCTAGAGAATCCTCTAATTTAACTATTAAACTCACTTGATGAAATAATCGGGCCATAAAATGAGAATAAAAGCCAAATACTCAACAGCTCTATCAAAACCACAACAGAGGATGGCAACAAAGAACCTTCAAACAACGTTTCTACGGAAATCTGAATTATCACGAGGCAATGTGTGTCTTGCACAAACATGTTGATTCTAACGACTTAGAGCTGGTATTAAATGAAGACAAGGACAATGACTTTTTCTCTATTCCAGAGTGCAAGCTATACCCTATACCACTATTTCCAAATTTGTCTGCATGTTGCATCACCTGGAGAATGTCAAAAATTACTGAAGTCAGTGGGCCACCTCCAGAGAATGTGATTTAATCAGTCTGGGATGTGGCCTGGGCTTTAGAAATCATGAAAGATTCCCTAATGTGCAGTTTAGGAATCACTGCCCTACAGTCAGGCAAGCTGAATGAAAATTGCTAAACCTTATCAGGTATAGTGCAATAAAATGGAATTTCTATTGGCTTTAAAATAAAAGAGGCAAATGAATAGCAGATAAAAAAGCAAAATAAAAAAGAAAGAAAACTAATACAATACTCAGGTAGCTATCAAACTGTCTGGTTCATAGAAACTCCAGTCTTCAAACACAAATATAAATAAAGAGAACTTAGAACTACATGAAAAATAGTTACTACAAAGCTGTGTACTTTTATTCTGTAAGAGAAAAATAGAGCTACCACAACATCTATTCAATTAATTTGGAGCACAAAAACCAAGGTTACTTACTTAATAACTTTATTTTCAGCTGTCTCCTAACTCATTTTGAAAAGAAAAATCAAATGTAGGTGTATGAAGGAATAAAGAAGTTTGAAATATAGCTAGATATAGCTACACCTGACCACCCTCTCCGAACAGCAAACCACAGTCCCCCTAACCCTAGAATCTCTAGTCTTTCTTAATGCATGTTTCTCCATTGTACTTATTGCATGAGACTCTGATTATTTGTTCACCATCTGGCTATCACTACTAGCATGTAAGCTCCGTCAGGGTTAAGGTCATGTTCACAGAAAACACAAACCAAACCACAGAAGTGACCAACAATGGCATCATCACATGGTAAAAACCCAATCATGTGTTCATCTGTAAAAATATATACCTGATCAGTTCCTGATAAATTATTACTACAGAATATTGACCTTGGTCTTTCAATCTGATATTCTACACTAAGAACAAATGTGCTTTAGGAATGGCTATTCAATTCCACTGATATATTTTTATCACATTGTGGAGAAATCTATAAGAGCTATTGAAACATGTCTGCAATCACTGAAACACTATAAGGTTAAGTCCAATAAGCTCACTAGATGTCCCAGTCCCTGATATCCATACAGCTTTCATTGCAATGCCATTCCCAGAGGAATGAGAAAAAGCAAGCCTGGGAGACCTTGGAATGTCTCAAGCCACAAATGGATGTTTTGTCTCCCCTACCCCACACCTTTTTTCCTTTAGCTAGACATTGATCACTTGAAAGTGAATGTGTTATCACCTCTACCTTGCCTGTAAGAAAGAGAAAATAAATTAAGCAAATTTGCTAATGATAGTTTTACTGGCAGAAATAGGAATAACCTGGTCCTTACCTGGCCCATTGGCCCTGTTACACAAACACTCACAGAAAGAATAACTTAACTAAAATCAACACTCTTTTTTTTTTTAAAGATGGGGTCTCACTATGTTGCCCAGGTTGACCTTGAAGTTGGGATCCTCCTGCTTCAGCATCCTGAAGAATTGGGCTTACAAGTGTGCATCACTACGCCTTGCTAAACCTAAGAGAATGGAAAGCAAACTATCAGACCAATGTATGTGTATCTATGTTTATGGCTGCACAATTCACAATTGCCAGACTAAGGAACCAGCCAAGATGTCCATCGACAGATGAATGGATTACCAAACTATAGGATATGTACTCAATGGAATTTTACTCAGCCATAAAGAAGAATAAAATCATGTCATTTGCAGGGAAATGGATGGAACTGGAAAACATTATGCTAAGTGAGATTTGTCAGCCACAAAAAGTAATAAATCTTATGTTCTCCCTGATATGCGGAAGCTAGGGAGAAAGTGGGACAGAAGAGAGACTCTAGACAAAGTCGGAGAAACCTTAGATGAGCAAAGAAGGTGACTAAACTGAAGGTGATGGGGAGGGGGGGACACTCTAATGCACGTGATGTACATTCACAAACATATCAAAGTCAATCACTGAACTGAACTTGAGAAGGAGGGAAGGGGAAGAAAGGGGGCGGGAATTGAAGAAGGGTTAAATGAGAGATGTGTGCATGTATGCTGTCACCAGCTTGTACCTAACAAAGATGTATGATTACAATACACCAATAAAAAAATTAGAAATGAAAAATAAAAAAATCAACACTTTTAATAAGCACTTTCCAATACTGAACTGGTTTATATATAATTACAATGTCCAGTAGATTGACATGTTTAGATACATAAGAGTAGATTTTGAGCAATCAAACAATGCTGAAAGCATCACAATATCTGATTTCAAATTATACTACAGAGCTTTAGGAACAAAAACAACATAATGTTGGCATAAAACAGACATGTAGACCAATGGAAGAGAAGACACAGAAACAAATCCACCTAGTTACAGCCAGCTGATCTGTGACAAAGGTGCCAAAACATATGTAAGAGGAAAGATAGCCTCTTCAACAAATGATTTTGGGAAAACTAGATATTCATATGTATCTCTCACACTGTACAAAAGTCAACTCAAAGTCAGTCAAAGACCTAGATATACCAGGTAAGGTGGCACATGCCTATAATCCCAGGCTGAGACAGGAAGATCGAGGGTTTGAGGTAAGTGTCAGAAATTTAGTGAGAACCTAAATAAATATTTAATTTAGGGAGACCCTAAATTATTTCTAAATAAAAAAAAAAACATAGGTCTGGGGGTGTAGCTGAGAGGCAGAATGACCCCTGGGTTCAATTCTCAGTACCAAGAAAAAAAAAAGACCAGAAATCTTGTAACTATTAAAAGAATAAGAAAGAGAAACACTATGATATATAGGCACAGGCAACTACTTCCTGAACAGGATGCTTATAGTTCAGAAAATAATAACAAGAATCAACAAATGAGGTGGCATTAAATTAAAAACCTTCTGCACAGCAAAGGAAACTATTAACAGAGTAAAGAAACAACCTATAGAATGAAAGAAAACTTTTGCCAGCCAATCCTCCAATGAAGGATTAATATCCATAACATATAATGAACTCAAAAGAACTCAACACCAAAGAAGCAAATAACCCAACCAATAAATGGGCAAATGAACTGAATGGACATTTCTCAACAGAAGAAGTAAAAATGGGTACTAATTAAAAGAAAAAATGTTCAACATCTTTAGCAGTCATGGAAATGCAAATAAAAGCTTTGCTGAGATTCCAAATCACTCCAGTCAAAACAGCAACCATCAAAAATACAAAGAATGTCAGGTGTGGTGACACAGGATTGTAATCCCAGTACTTGGGAGGTTGAGACAGGAGGATCACATGTTCATGGTCAGCCTCAGCAACTTAGTAAGACTCTCTGCAACCTAGTAAGATCCTATTTCAAAATCAAAAAATAAGGCTGAGAGTATAGATCAGAGGTTGAACACTGTTAAGTTCAATCTACAATACCACAAATATATCTACAGATATGCAAATATAAATATATATAACAAATAACCAATTTTGCTGAAGGTATAGAGGAAAAAGGAACCCTTATACACTAGGGGAAATATAAATTAATACATTTGCTATGGAAATTCCTCAAAAAACTGAAATAGAACTATCATATGATCCAGCTCTACCAATCATTGGTATTTATACAAAAGAATTAAAGTCAGCATGCTTTAGAGATACATGCATAACCATGTTTATTGCAACACAATCCACAATGGCCAGGTTGTAGAATCAACCTCGGTGTTCATTAATAGATGAATGGATACAGAAAATGTGGCGTATATACACAATGGGGTTTTAATCATCCATAAAGAATAATGAAATTACTTCATTTGCAGGAAAATGGATGGCACTAGACAGCATCGTGTTAATCAAACTACACTGAACTCAGAAAGACAAATATCATATGGTTTCTTTTATACATAGAAACTAGTAGAGGGAAGAAAAGATGTCATGAAAGTAGAAGGGAAACCATAAAGAAGAAGAAGATCATGGGGAGGGAGAAGAGGATAAGAGGAGTTATTGGGGAAGGAAATTGATCAAATAATGTATGTGCATGTACCAATATACCACAATAAAACTCACCAATCATCATTATTATTATTAATTGTACCAATAAAAAGTTTTAAAAGAATGGTTATAAGGAACTAAATAAGATTTAAAAATATAGACATAGAGTTTAACAAATTAGAAAAACAATTCAAAATATGAATGACATTCAGCAAAGAGAAACCTTGAAAAGGAAACAAAAATCTTGAAAATGAAGAACATAGTAAGTAAAAAAAAAAAAACACAGTTGAAAATCTGAAGAACAGAATAGATCAAACAAAAGAAAGAATATATGAACTTGAAAAGCAGGTCTTTTGAAATATCATAGACAAAATAAAAAATGAAGATAGCCTCCAAGACTATTAAATGAACAAAATTTTGATAGCCTCTGAGACCTATGGAACACCATTAAATTAGAACACCATTAAATGAACAAATATTTAAATTCTATATTAACTAAAGGCAAAGAAAAGGGGAAAGGCATAGAAAGTTTATTCAATGAAAGAGTAGCTAAAAACTAATCCAATGTAGACATCTATGTACAGAAGATCCAAAGACAAAAACAGAAAAGATCCTCACCATGAGATAGTATAGTCAAACTGTCAAAAGTATAAGACAAAGAGAATTTAAAAAACTATTTAAAAAAATGCAACAAGTCACAATTAAAAAGATCCCATTAAGCCGGGCGTGGTGGTGCACGCTTGTAATCCCAGCATTTGGGAGGCTGAGACTGGAGGATCTAGGTTCGCGGCCAGCCTCAGCTACCTAGTGAGACACTCTGCAACTTAGTGAGACCCTATTTCAAAATAAAGAATAAAAAATAGGGCTGGGGGCATAGCTTGGAGGTAGAATGCCCCTGAGTTCAATCCCCAGTACTGCAAAAAAAAAAAAAAAAAAGGATCCCATTAGACTAACAGTAGATTCCTTAGCAAGAACCTCATAGCCGAGGTAGCCGAGGAAAAAGTAGGCTGACATATTCCAAGTTTTGAAGGATTATAACCACCAATCAAGAATACTATATGTACTCTATGCAGAAAAGCTATCCTTCAAAACTGAAGAAGAAAAAAAAAAAGATTTTTCAAGACAAGTAAAAACTGAGGGAATTTATCACCATCAGATGACCTTACAAAAGATGCTTAATAAAGCTCTACATCTAGAAGCAAAAGAAAGATAAATACCATTATGAAAGTGTATGACAGTATAAATCCTGCTAGAAGAGTGAACTCACAAAAGGAAAATAGAAAAGAATAAAAAATATTATCTATGTAATAAACTACCAAACTACAAAGAAGAACAAGAGAAGAAGACTATATAAAAAGATTTTCGAAACAGAGAAAAAATGAACATGCTGACAGGTGTAAGTCCTTACCTAACAATAAAAACCTTGAATATAAATGGATTAAATCCCCCAATTAAAAGATACAAACAGGCTAAATGGATAAAAACAATGACCCAATGATATGCTGCCTACAAGAAACTCACTTCACCAGTAAAGATACACACAGACATAAAAAAGGAACCATTAAAACTGATATCACAGAAATACAAAGGATCATAAGGGATTATATGGAAAGCATATAAGAACTGGATACATTTCTGGACACAACTTATTAAAGAAGAACCATGAAGACAAAGACCTCAACAAGTAATGAGACTGAATCAGTAAGAAGTCTCCCAACAAAGAAAAATCCATGATTGTATGGTTTCACTGCTGAATTCTACTAAACTTTTAAGGAAGAACTAATTCTTCTTAAACTATTCCAAGAAGGAGGAGAAGAAGGAGGAGGAGGAGGTGAAGAAGGAGGAGGAAGAAGAGGAGGTAGAGGAGGAGGAGGAGGAGGAGGAGGAGGAGGAGGGGAAAGAGGAGGAAATTCTTCTAAACTAATTCTATAAAGACAGCATTGCCCTGAAACCAAAACCAGATAAGAAGACAACAAAACTGTACCCCAATATTTTTACTGCAAAAATTCTCATCAAAATACCAACAATACCAACAAATCAAATCAAACAGCACATCAAAAAGATCATTCATTATGATCAAATGGGATGTATCCCAGGGACCCAAGTATGGTTAAACATACACAAACCAATAAATGTGATACATCACTACAGCATAATGAAGGACAAAAATTATGATTATATCAATATATGTAGAAAAAGCACTTGATAAAATTCAACATCCTTTCATGAAATAAGCACAGAAAAAATTAGGTATAGAAGGAATCTGCCTCAGCATAATAAATGCAATTTATAAAAAATCCACAATCAATATCATACTTAATAGAGAAAAACTCTCACCTTTTCTGAACAACATCTGGAACAAGATAAGGATGTCTATCTCTCTTTTTCAACATAGTACTAGAAGTCTTAGCCAGATCAATGAGAGAAGAACATAAAAATAATACATTTGGGAAGGGAGGAATTCAAATGGTCTATTTACAGATAACATAATTTTATGTAGAGAGAAACATACAAATTCTACAAAAACAATGTTAGAATTAATAAATGAATCCCTTGCCTCATTTTTTTAAGTTGGCATAAAAAAATCAGTAGTATTTTAAACACCAATAATGCTATTGCTGATAAGGAAATTATGACAGCTATTTCATTCAAAATAACAACAAAAAATAATTTTAAAAAACCTAGGCATAAATTTAACTAAGAAAGTGAAAGACCTCTACTCTGAAAGTCATGACTCTAATAAAAGAAATTGAAGAAGACACACACAAAAATGGAAAAACCTCACATGTTTATGCCCTGGGAGAATTAATATTGCTACAATGTCTATACTACTGAGAGCAATTTACAGGTTCGACACAATTGCCAACAAAATACCAATAACATTTGTCAGAGAACTAGGGGAAAAAAAGGTTCTAAAATTCATGTAGAACCATAAAGACCACAAATAACAGAAAAATTATTGGGCAAAAAGAATAAAGGTTCTTTGGCATCACTCTACTTGACTTAAAATATACTACAAAGCTATAGTAATCAAAATAGCATGACCTTGCCATAAAAACAGATACACAGGCCAAGGGAACAGAACAGAGTGCCCCAAAATAGCCCCATATATTTACAGCCAACTCGTTATTGACAAAGATGCCAAAAACATACATTGGAAGAAATAGAACAACTGAAATAAATGATACTGAGAAATTTGGAAAGTTAATCACATGTGGAAGATTGAAACTTGGCCCCTATCTCTCACCCAATATAAATACCAACTCAAGTTGATCCAAGACCTACATGTAAAACCTGAGAGTGAGAAACTACTAGAAGAGCACAGGGAAAACACTTTGAGACATCAATATATGCAACAACTTTTATGTGCCCCAAGGCACATAAGAGTAAAAAATTAAAAGACAAGTGGAATTATATCAAACTAAGAAGCTTCTATGAATCAAATGAAATAATCAACAGAGTGAAGAGAAGCCGGGCGTGGTGGCGCACACTTGTAATCCCAGCATTCGGGAGGCTGAGACCTGAGGATCCGGGTTCGCGGCCAGCCTCAGCTACCTAGTGAGGCACTCCGCAACTTAGTGAGACTCGGTTTCAAAATAAAGAATAAAAAATAGGGCTGGGGGCGTAGCTCGGAGGTAGAATGCCCCTGAGTTCAATCCCCAGTACCGCAAAAAAAAAAAAAAAAAAAA
>PVLC010007079.1:0-65366 GCA_004027655.1 Graphiurus murinus | reverse complement strand
CTTTACTGAATTTGTTGATCAGTTCTATAAGTTTTTTGGTTGAGTTTGTTGGGTCTTCTAAATATAGTATCATGTCATCTGCAAAAAGGGATAGTTTTAGTTCTTCTTTCCCTATTTTTACCCCTTTGATTTCCTTCTCTTGCCTTATTGCTCTGGCTAGAGTCTCGAGTACTATATTAAACAAAAGAGGTGATAATGGGATATGTACACAATGGAATTTTACTCAGCCATAAAGAAGAATAAAATCATGTTTTTTGCAGGGAAATGGATGCAATTGGAAAACATTATGTTAAGTGAGATTAGTCAGTCACAAAGAGTTAAGAAGCATATGTTCTCCCTAATATGTGGATGCTAGGGAGAAGATGGGGCATAGGAGGGTCTCCAGATGAAAAGGAGAGATCCTCGATAAGCAAAGAAGTTGATTTAATTGTAGTGGACGCAGGGGGCAGAGGGACACCCTAAAGCACATGATGTACTTACACAATCATAACAAGGTCACTCACTGATGTGAACCTGAGGGGGAGGGAGGGGGAGGGAATGGGGTGGGAATTGGGGAAGGGGTCAAATGAGAAGTGTATGCAAATATGTTGTTAACAACTTGTACTTAACAAAGATATATGCTATGTTGCACGAATTACTACAATAAAAAATTTAAAAAAAATAAAAAAAAAATAAAAAAAATTAAAAACAGAAGTTGGATATCCTTGACCTAGCTTCCTATGTCTTAGAGCAAATGGAGACTATCAGGCAGGAACTGCCTCAGCTTCCTTTTTTCAATGCTTAGATCTGTTTGTATTCATTTTTCCTTCCTGTCTCAGAGGTGAGATCCTTAGGTGGGAATCCTGAAGGTGGGCTGTGGAAGGAGGACCTCCCAGAGCAAGAATAAACAGAGAAATGGAGCAGGAACAATATCCACGGGCAAACCTCAGAACATAATAGAAATATTTTAGAATAAGTCAGGTGTGGTGGCACACACATGTAATCCCAGTACTTGGGAGACTGAGACAGGAGGATTGCAGGTTCACGACCAGCTTCAGCTACCTAAGGAGACCTTCTGCAACTTAGTGAGACCCTGTTTTGAAATAAAGAATACAAAATAGAGGTAGAATGCCCTTGGGCTCAATCCCCAGTACCTTAAAAAAAGATTAGAAATATTTTAGTATAAATACAATATGCACGTGTATATATGGACACACAGCTACATTGCCATTAATTACAAGAATCTGGGATTCTTGGCTGCTAGTAATGGAAACTGTCTCTGGATAATTTAGGCTGAAAAGAAGGTACTACAAGGATTTTAGGTAGATCATTCATTTAATCAGAAACCCACGAAACTCTCTTAATTGCCACTTATTATGGTTAACAAGGTGGTTCACTGTCCAAAAGTACTTGGATTAAGGGATAAAAATGGGTCAGAATTAGAAGTGTGCCGATCTCTTGCTCACCGAGCCATGTGTCCTGGTGCATGCTACATCACCCAGAGGAAAAGATGCTTGTGTCCTCACACAAAGTTGCCATTTGCCAAGCTGTGGTCTAAGGATCTGTGAGCACCTGGAGGGATGCCACCCTTTAGTTAGCACAAAGACATGCTTTTGGTTAGTCATGACCTGACCACAGAACTAACCTAGTTGGCCTGTAGTCCCTGACCCTAAACACAACAGCTGATATCCCTGGACTCAAGGTAGAACTAAAGTCACTGGAGTGAATTTGAAACTGCTTCTGCTGTTTTGTCTCAACAATTTCACTGGATAGGAGAGGTAGTTGGCCAAGCCGAAGCCTTGGACTCATAACCCAATGTCCTGCAAGGTAGGAAAAGCAAGGGCCTGGCCTGGTGACTTCCCCAAACACACAATAGCATATTCACGTGTATCAAAAAGGTATCTATCCGAAAGAATGGAAACCAAACTACCAGACTAATACATTTATATCTATGTTTATAGCTACACAATTCGCAATAGCCAAACTATGGAACCAGCCAAGATGTCCATCAACAGATGAATGGATTACAAAACTATGGGATATGTACACAATGGAATTTTACTCAGCCATAAAGAACAAAATCATGTTATTTGCAGGGAAATCGATGGAACCGGAAAACATTATGCTAAGTGAGATTAGTCAGTCAGTCACAAAGAGTAAAAAATCAGATGTTCTCCCTAATATGTGAAAGCTAGGGAGAAAGTGGGTCATGGGAGGAACTCTAGACGAAGAAAGAGAAACCTTAGATGAGCAAAGAAGGTGACCTAACTGAAGGTGATGGGAGGGGGGAGAGGGAAGCACCCTAATGCACATGATGTACTTTTACAAATATATCAAAGTCAATCACTAAGCCAAACATGAGAAGGAGAGAGGGGGAAGGGAATGGGGAGGGAATTGGAAAAGGGTTAAATGAGAGATGTGTGCATGTATGCCTCTACTAACATGCACCTCATTAAGATGTATGATTACAATACACCAATTTAAAAAAAAAGAAAAAGAAAAAATTCAGACACTAGAAAACAAAAATTTAATACTAAGTAGTTAAATGCCATATGTTTAAAAGATAAGAAAAATTAAATACTTTTCAGAGGTTAAGGTGATGGACTTTAGAACATAAAACAGAAGAAACCTCAGAGGCAGAGATTGATATATGCAGTACAGAATTAAAAATTTTGTACCAATCTGCCCTCTAAATTATAAGTGAAAAAAATGGGAGAAAAAAAGAATTAAAAAAAGAGTAATAAAGCTCTAATAAGCCTATTATATAAAAACTTATCAGAAATCAATATGGAAAATAAAAACTTGTTAAATAAATGGGCAACGAACATAAGCAGAGAATTGACATGAGAAAAAAAGGAAGGAATGTGAGGAAAATTTGGCCTTTGGGGTTATCTGTCCTACTCTCCTGCATGGTCTTGCTGGGGCAGCAGAGCCAGACCTGCTGGTGACTGTCTGTACTCTACCACGCATGATGAGGTTGGAACTAAAACACAGGAGAATTTGGAAAAGTCAAATCCAAGAGAAATGACACTGAGAAAGACTACGCTATAAAGTGAAAAGTTAGTGACAAAGCACAGATCAGTCACAGTGAAGGATTCGGGAGGCTCTCACTGTGTTTTCTCATTTATCCTCAAACAACAATAAGGTGGATATTTCTATAATTCCTACTTTACAGTGGGAAAGCTGGAGCGATTTGCCGATGAAGATACATCAAGCATAGAAAGAGCCAGCATTTGAAGCTGCCGATGTTCACCGTCTACCTCTGTTTAGTTTCCAACTTGTCAACATTTATGATATTTGCCCCACCATAGAACAAATAGAATTGTGACTTATCACTCACAATCCGCATAGTGATTTTCATGTACTATCACAACCCAGACAAGTGTACTCGGTTTCCTCCTGGAACTTCCAAGAATGACATCATCACATGGGCGGAGCCCTTGGAACCCGAAAGGCTGCCTGTGGCAGTGTTATGATTTACTATGCCTTGTTAGGGTCCCTGCTTCTGTCCTACCAGCCTCACACTTGGCTCAATCCTTTTTCCCTAAGGAACAGCGGTACAGACAAAAAAACTCCTCCCTGGGCAGAAGTGCTTCCATAGAGATGCTCAGCCCATTCTTTGAGCCTCCCCCTCCTCCAGCCTTCCCCTTCAGGCCACCCGCCCCTCTTCCTCTCTCTTTGCAGCTGCAGAATCACAACTACATCTCTGCTCATTGTAAGTGACCAGACTAGGCAAATAGGAAGACGAATGGTTAGTCAGGGAAATTTGGGCCACCATGATGGGAAAGGTGCAGAGGAAAACATTATGGCCAGAGTTCCTTTGAAACATGCTGACAGTTGACAGATGAGCACCCATAAAATGACAAAGGCCTCCCTGTGTAAAGCCCTTTGCCACCAGCGCTTCTCCCTGGGAAACTAACTGCCCTCAAACTGTCAGTGAAAATATTATTTTTTTTTCTGCTGATTATTCTCATCCTTGTTTCTCTGACCACAGAATAGCCTGCATTTTGTACGTGCGACTGCTGCTCCCACCCCTAATACCAATTTTCTTGATAAGAAGAGATGAGTTATCTTGCCAATGATTATAACCTGAATAGTCCACTGGGCCGCGTATGAAACCAGAAACACGTACTGGGAGAATCCGAAGGATTTAAAAATGGTATAAGTGATCCCTTAGGAGCCGCAGAGCAGGCTGCAGGGATAGCAGAGCTCTGAGTCTGCAGCAGACACTGTCACTAGAAGCGATGCTGTCCACGTCCTCAAAGAAGCCCTGCTGTGCTGCTGCAGCTTCTTATTCTTTTCATTTTGTCTGTCCTGTTGCTTCTGCAGCGAGAAGAGAGGAAGAAAGAGGGAAACTGAGGGTATCAGGATATTGTGGCAAAACTCTAAAATTGAAGGCCCCTCTATCCTGCAGGATTCCTTTGCCTTGGCACTCCTTCCAGGAAGCAGCAGGAAGCATTCACTCTTTCCAGATAAGAACCTTGAGGGAAACACACCAAGGGCTGTGGGCACACAGGTTCCTGTCACTCTGAACCTCATTATGAAGTATAATTGCAATGCACTGATTAAAGTACGTTAAAAAAAAAAAGGAACCTTGAATTTAGGGTTTCTCTGGATCCTTTTTTCTCCAGAGCAGTGCTGTCCAATACGATTTTCTGTAGTGATAGAAATGCCCTACATATGTGCTGTCTGGTAGATGGTTGCATGGGGTACTTAACATTTGAAATGTGGCTAAAGTGACCAAAAAACTAGACTTCAACTTTTTATTGAAGTTGAATCCATTTAATTCTCTTTTTTTTATTTGTGGTATGAGGGATTTAACCCAAGGGCATTCTACTTGAGAGCCACACCCTCAGTCCTTTTCAGTTTGTTGTTTTTGAAACAAGGTCTCTCTACTTTGCCAAGAGTCTTGCTATTTGCTGAGGCTGTCCTCAAACCTGCAATCTTCCTATCTCAGCCTCCCAAGTACTAGGATTACAGTTGTGTGCTACCAAACTTGGAGAATTCATTTAAATTTGAGTGTAAGTAAGCATGTGTGACTGGTTGACAGTGCAGCCTCCCAGTGCTTGTACAGGATGTCCAACCACTGTGAGTGTAAACCTCAGTGGAGGAACTAAAAACTAGATGCACATCTCAAGTACAGACTCCCCTGAAATTCTGGCCATTTATCCTAGGGATAAACACTGATGTACTCTTTCCAGGACTCATGTATGGCTACTTACTCTTTCTTGTTGCAGATCTCTTCTTTTGAGCCTAAAATTGGAATTTTCTATTTCAGCTCCTAACTTGGGCTGGACTCTATTTTGTGCCTCTGAAAGAGTAGATCCTTTGCTCTTTTGGACTTCAAGACCATTTCCATTGGCATCGAATGAGAATTTCCTCCCTGTTAGCCACCTGATCCACCAGCTTGGACAGTGTCTCCCAGGCTCTGAGCCCAGGAAATGTCTGAGCAGCTTTTGCTTGCTTGGCTTCTCAGCTTGGTTTCCCCTTGGTCAGTGATACCTGCTAGCTTTCAGTCCCCACAGCATCTGCTCCATTTTTCATCACATCTGTAGGCAGCCCCTCAGCCAGGGCACACTACCAGTGTGCCAGGGATTGTGTGTGTATTGTGGGTGTGCATGGGGTAAGGGAAGGAAAAAACTAGACCCAGAGGTCTGGAATGGAGAAAGATTGCAATGCCAGAATTCATTCTTTGTTTTATTTCTTCATCCCTCTACACACATGCACATGTGCTCACTCATTTTATCACAATTCATTAAACCATAAGATAAATGCTGTAGGTAGAGGCTCCTTTAAGTATGTGTGCCAGTATTTAATTAGAAATGTCTATTAATCAATCTATTTTATATTCACTCTCCTATCAGGAAAAAAAAAACCAAACTCTTCTTCTCTTTATCATTAAACTAATATGACAAAGTACATAAAAGCATGTTTTAACTTGTACAGGGCCATATAGATGTGAATTTTTGTCATTATTGTTTTAACAGCCCCCTTGGGATGATTCAGAGTAGTATGGTGGCATCCTTCCTGGACACTGCCCACTGGCCAACATGAAGTGTCTTCAGCTACCATTATCCGCACACACCTCTACACCATTCTTACCAACTCAACCAGAAATGCATGGTGACCTAGACTGGACAATTTATATTCTTTCTCCTAGAAATTTGATTTGGGATTGAAAGTCACTTTGAGCTCGTTCTTTTGGAGGATATGTCAATGTAGGAGATTTCTTCCTCCTCCCAAGTGGACTGAGAAGGTGAAAAAGTAATAAAAAAATTCAACTTATCAAGTGCAATGACTTTTATACATGATAAACTGCTACATGAACTCCAATCAAGTCATGCTCAGCAAATGTTTTTTGGGGATGTAGGTGCATACTTCCCACAGCATCTGTCTCCGTTTCTCGTAACATCTATAGGCAGAATCTCAGTCAGTGCACACTACCAGTGTGCCAGGGATTGTGTGTGCACTATTGGTGTGTGAGGGATGAAGGAAGGAAAAAAACGAGTCCCAGAGGGCTAGAAGGGAGAAAAGTTGCAATGACAGAATTCTTGTTTTCTCAGCCAGTGTGACTGTGTCTGTGGTATCTCTATCTTGAAGTGACATCTCCTATAATAATAATCTTCTGTTTATTGTTTTTCTGTCTAAACTAGAAAGTGTCTTCTAATATGAATTTTCACATAATCTACTGAGACCCAGGGTTCTGCTTCCTTGCCTAATTTAGGCTATACAACATGTATCAAGGTGATTTGTTCAATGTTACTATTCATAAAAAAAAAGTACTTCTTCTTCTAGGGCCCAATTTAATGAGGAGAAATGAGAAGGCAGGACAGACTATCTGCCATTTCCTAATGCAAATCATCCTGCCAAGCCTAATTCACCTCATGTATAGCATTCATGCTTTAGAAAAGGAGACAAGACAGGGTGACACATATTTAAAGGATAAATGTCACTCAGATATGTTGGATTTGTGGACAAAACTGCAAGACAGGGAACTCCAGAACCTGGGCTTAGGCCTGATTCAACTACCCATGAGTTCTTCTAATCATATCTTGGGCATTTTTCTAAACTGAATGAGCTCTCTCCTTCTTGCCTTCTTTGCTTCCTTCCTTCATAATGGGGATTGAACTTAGAGGCTTTCTACCTCCAAGCTATATCCCCAGTCTTTTTAAAATTTTTTTTAGTTATTTTTATTTTGCCAAGTTGATAAGTTATTTTGAGTTACTAAATTGCTGAGGGTGGCCCCTCCAACCTGTGATCCTCCTGTCTCAGCCTCCCAACACTGGGATTATAGGTGGGATTACAGCCACTGTGCTTGGCTCTCTTTCTTTACCTATTAAAAATGAAGATAATATTATCTACCCATCCTATATTCTCACAGAATTGGTATAAAGATCAAATTAAATAAAGTATGAAAGTGCCTAGAAATAATAAAGCATGATAACAATATAAGACAAGCATGGAGTGGCAAGCAGGTTTTATCCAATGACAGACCAGACCAACATAAGGTACACATAATTTATTTATGTGTCCATATGTTTTTTCTTGAGTCCATTCAATAGTTTTTTTTTTAACCTTACATCTCCTTTCACAAAATACACTTTCAGTTATTTTATCTTTATAAAAGGAGAATATTTCACTGCAAATTCAAGATAAAAAAGAAATTTGCAGCTAACGGTCTATAGGGAGAAAAATCCAAATGAGTCCATTAATGATAACTAAAGAGTCAGTCCATCACAAATGGAAAAGGCAAGTAAACAGTCACATTTAATGAAATCTAGTTAAGGAAATAAATTACTCTCTATTTCTCTTTTCCCCAGTGCCAGAGTTTCATGACTAGGTTTTTGAAACCATGTGTTTAGAGATAAAGTTAATTTTCAACATGGTTTCTTAGCTATTTAAATAGCAAGTCTTTCTCACATGTTTACTTAAATGCACACTCAGAGCTTCACGAAGTCCAAACACGGAACCCTTTATATACTGAGACGATATAGTATCGGTACAAATGAGAATTTATGTGATAAGAAACATCATGCTTGTACCCCATTATTTTCTGTTCCAAATGGAATTTTTAGAGATAAAATCCTTGAAGTGAATGCTTCAAAAAAAGTTAAATTGTTTATCATAATGAAAAGCAAAGCGACAAGTAGTCTCATACACAATGTCACATGATAAGGATTCCTCTTTAAGCCATCAGGTAGTCACTTTTTTAAAAATGTCTAACAAATTTTTCATAAATGTTTATGGAATGCTTATGATATACCAATTGATATTCGAGGCATTTGGACTATATCTATAAACAAATGACAATACTTCAAAAATTAGAAGGTAACATTAGAAGGTAATTAATTATTTAATGAAGTACACATTAAAAGTATTTTTCCACTTAGTTAAGAACTTGAAATAGTAATAATAATTTCTCTCTCTTTATCTATAAAAGTAATAGTCACTGTTCGTAACCCAATGTCCCATTTCAACATATCAACAAGAAGAAATTTTTTAAAAAAATTATTGACTTTGCAAAACATGCACAAAAATAATGCTATATTAACAGAAATTTTAATTCCATAGCATACTATCTTCCCTCTTTCCTTGTGCAGTATGAAGTGGTATGTTAGTAGTTAGAGGTAAAAAATTAATAGTCATAATATTATTTTTTTTACTTTTTCCTTGCAAGCAAAGTTGGAGGTGCAAATAAAGGTGCAAATAAAGTTGGAGACCACAGTTCACAAATTTGCATACTTGTGGGCATTTCTCCAGTGGTCTTGGGAACACAGTAGAATGGAATGAACACTGGATTGAAAGATGGAGTCATGGTTTCTGCTTCTTGCCTTGTTGCAAATTTATACTAAACATATGTGAGTGCATTAAATTCCCTCTATTTAAGTTTCTGCATGTGTAAAAATGAGAGTTGGATTAGATGACCTGAAAGGTCACTGTTAGATATAAAATCTCTACTTCCTACTGGTAGAAATAAAGTAAGACACAGATCGATATGTAGCTCTGGATGTGGAGAAAAAGATATTCTAGGCAAATATACTATTAAATACGAGTCCAAGAAATCAACAAAGCAAAAATTGAAATTAAAACTATAAACAGATTAAAACTGCAAAAACAATGAGTTGCATTAAATTCCCAAGATCATAGACAGTAGCTTGTGGAAGGAAATAAACTGAATACTAATACATAGTTAACCAGATGACAGCCTTCAAGCTTCCTGCCCACAAGAACTACTGAGATGTCTCATACTCTTCCTTTTCTCTCCTCCCCTGACAGAGTCCAGAGTGTATTAAAGCTTCCCTGCCATTCTTACACATGATGCTCCATGTCCCAAGGCCAGATGCCTACAAGAACATGTGATTCTGTGTCTAAATCAATGGCTGTCACAGTCATCATCTTACAGACTCACCTGCCCATCCACGCCTAGCATAGGCTTATTCCCAGAACCACCAACACCCTCTTCATCACTTAGTGGCCTGAGATGATGTCACAGAGATGGGAGAGGGCTTCCTCAAAGGCTTTTATTTGGCGCCTCACTTCTCCCACTCCCTCACAGTTCTCTTTAAATCTTTCATTCAATTTTTATTAATTATATATTACATGGAAAACATTGTGCTAGAAACAAGGGATGCAAACGCATTCATGGTAAGGTATTCCCTATCATGATGGGGAAGACAGACATAGGGCACATGATTATAAATGTTTGTTAACATAGAGACTCTAAGACTCTGTAAGAAGGCATGGCAAATTTCCCTCGGGTTAATTGGGAAGCCCAGGCACCATCCAGTTACAGAAATGCAAATATTTCCACAGGGGCAATCACCTTGGGTTTCATGATTGCATAGATGCATGCCAATCCTATTTAAACCTCTAAATAAGTTTTCCTGCCAGTCCAGGGGCTTTTTCTGGTCCCCTTTGCACAAAAGTCTTAATATTACAACATTCTGGGACTATCAGTCCCAAAGTTGTTTTACCATACCAAGGTCCTTCTATGCCAGTGTCATGATGTAGGCATGCTATGTAGGTGTATAGAGTGATGCTATGTAAGCATGTAAAGTGATGAAAATAGGGACTATGGGGTTTATGTCTAAATATTTCTGGCTATGCTTTTACATATGGAAACTATTTCTACTTACATAGGTAGCACCCATTTATGATTGATAGAAAATTAGGTAAGTTAAAAGAAGAAAAAATTATCACCCATAATCTCAGAACTTTCAGATATCAATTGCCAAAATAAATATATTAAATGCTGGGTTAAAATAGTGGTGAGCTTGTTCCCAAACATCAATTGTATATTTAGGAAAAAGAGCACAGACACTGATGAAATCTGACTTAAAAGAAGATCAAAAGGACCTGAGATATTCAGCTAGATTTTTGGTGGAGAGTCTTGAAGACTCTACCTCTGTCCCTGTAGCTAGCCAGGTTGAGGAATCTCAGGTCCTGGAAATCAACAGAATCAAGAAATTCCAACTTATTCAGTGCAAGCAATGGGGCAATGTGAGCTTGGTAGTCCTGACTCTTTCTTGGGAAAACAGGGATCATGTTATGAGACTCTACTTCCCTCTCCCATGTTATCCTATAAAATAAGCTCAGCCAGGCATGGTGGTTCATACTTCCAAGTACCTGTAATACTAGTACTTGGAAGGCTGAGATAGGAGGATCGCAGGTTTGAGGCAAGCCTCAGCAACTTTGCAAGGCCCTCTGCAACTTAGTGAGACTCTTTTTCAAAATTTAATAAATAGGGCTGGAGGTGTAGTTCAGAGGCAGAATGTCCTTGGGTTCAATCCCCAGTACTAAAATAAAAATCAGATTCATCTTTCAGCTTTGCAAGGGGTCCTAGGTAATCCTCTGCCCCTTCTTACCCCTGCATTTTGTCTTAGTACTTGTTTATTCTATTTCTTTATAGAATGGAGACATTGACATCACACACAGACAGTTTTATTCATAATAACACTTGGCCTTCTTAGACCGTATCAGCCTTGCTTTTCCCTGTTGTGGTCACTGTATTTAATACTATGGTATTTTACTTACTGGTTCATAACTTTGTCTCACTTTGATCTCAAGAATGAGAGTCCTATGGCTACAGGGACTTTAGTTCATTCTCTAGAGTATCTCCAGCACCTGGCACATGGTAGGTGCTCAATAAATATTTGTTGAATGAAAAAAAATTATTTTAAAAAACGAATGCATAATTTTCTGCTGTAGTTCAAATGTTTGTGTTCCCTCCAAAATTTGTGTTGAGACTAAATCCCCAATTCAATAATATTAAGGGGTAGGAGATGATTAGGCCATGAGAGCAGAGCTTAATAAAAGGGCTGGAGGGAAGGGTTAAATGAGAGATGTGTGCATGTATAACTTTACCAGCTTGTATGTAACAAAGATGTATGATTACAATGCACTAATAATAATCATAATAATAATAATAATAAATTAAAAATTTTTAAAAAGGTCTGGAGGGAACTAGGTAGGCCATTTTGTCCTTCTGTCCCCTTTGACATTCTACCATGTGAGGACCCAGCGGCACTCAAGGAGCTGTCTTGGAAGCAGAAAGAAGACCTCACCAGATACCAAGTCTGGGGGCACCTTAATCCTGGACATCCAGCCTCCAGAATTGTGAGCAATACATTTATGCTGTTTAAAAATTATCCATGCTGTGGTATTTTTGTTATATAGCAGAAGGAACAGACTGAGTCATCTTCTAATTCATAGGTATAAAAGATTACCTCAGATCATTTGCTGTTTCAATGATGGAAAATATCTAGGAGAGATCACAGGGCATGGCATAAAATAGAGGACCATGTGATGAAAAAGGAAGAACCAGCATTCTCTAGTGATATGAAATATATACACAATACCTCTGGGTTATAGCCATTCCTCTTCACTCAGATGGGTATAAATGGAATTCTTCACCAACTCCACAAAACATAAGTATAAATAAGGTCAGTGTACTAGTCTTCCAGAGGTGCCATAACAAAACACTACAGACCTGGCACCTTATACAACAGAAAGTTACGTTTCTACATGTCCAAGGTCGAGGTGTTGGTAGGTTTGATTTCCTTGGCAACCTCTGCAAGAGACTTGCAGATGGTGCCCTTACTTCCCTTTCACTTGTTCTTTTCCCTGTGCATGCTCATCCCTGGTATCTCTGTATGCATTAATCTCATTTTATAAGAACACCAGTCAAATTGGATTAAGACTTGCCCTAAAGAAACCATTTCAACTAAATTTTTGTATACATAAAGGCCCTAACAGCAAGTAAATCTACATTCTCATGTATTAAGGGTTAAAGCTTCAATGTACAAATTTTGGAAGAACTTGATTTAGTCCATCACACCCAATTGGCTGATTTTTAGTAGCAAATGTGCTCAAATTCACATGAATATAAAGTCATTTTAATAAGCTTTTTATCTCAGAGAAAGACATATGCATTTGTTCCCATTAAGGGTATATCATAGAGGAATTATCATTGGGTATTCACCCATCTGTGGTGATAGATTCTAATAAATAGGACATACCTTAAGAAGTGTAAGTTTCTGTAACTCTCTTACAAATCTGATTCAAAACATTATGCTAAGAATGCAATGGTTTCCAAAATATTCAAAATCATTGGCTACCAAAGGAATATTAAGTCACATATAATTAGATTGTCCTGAAAGTTTTGAGACAGAGAGACATATAAAAAGATTTTATATGAAGGTGACTAGAGTTATTTCTTCTAGATCTAATTTTGTTCTTCAAAAATAGAAAGTAGAAATAAGGTAAGAGTATTTACTGCAAATAAATGCCATAAAGAAAAACTCTCAAACATAATATAAGACATGGATTTTGCAACAAGGAGGGCAAAGGAAGAATTTCTCTACATGGGCTAGAAGTAAAAGCAATATAATTTAGGCATTTATTTTATAGATGGAAAAATTAATTCCTGAGAAGGTAAATTGTCTTTTCCATGCAACAGAATATAAATAGAATGCAGCCCTGTCCACCGCCCTTCATTCAGTGGTCTGGTTATACATTCACTGTGGTGAGTATATATGAAATTCAAGGTGAGCGGCTTGGCCTATGCAAAGGTGTTCCTAATCTTTGTAGAATGAGGTTCACCAATCATCAGAAAGACTAGGTACCACCAACTAATTTAGGCAGGAAATATGAGCGCCTAACAGAAAGCTAGTAGAGTCTAGATTTAAACATATGGGAACACCATTTACCATCTGTGTGAGCTCAGGCCAGGCACTTCACTTCATTAAACCTAATTGTGTCATCAGCACTCTGGGACTAATGATGATTCTTGCCCTATAAGCTGCACTGGGCTATTGATGAAGAAAAAAAGGGCTGCAAACTCTTGGTAAATATTAAAGTGGTATTCAAACACTGCATGTGATAATCATTGTTATATGCCAAGAGTGTGCCAATGAGATCTACTTTTTAGGCAGAGTTGATTTGGAAATGTAGTCAGAGCTAGATATACTAAGAATGAAAATGTCAGTTTTATTTACTTTCCTTTAAAAAAAAATAGTGCCAGCTGCACAAACCACCTCAGAGTTCACGTTTAAAGAACGCTGTCTCCATTTTAATTAAAGTACATAAACTATAGCCTATAATGACAGCCCCAACCAAGAGGAGATGGTATTAAACCAGTAATTTTCTGGCACCATTCCATTGGAACTAGTAGGTTTAATAGAGGATTGGTACAGAGCTTCAAGACTGAATACTCTTCTTAGAAGAGAACTCCCTTCTGGCAGTTCTCTGAAAATCTAATTGGCAACAATCATCAGAAATTAGTTATTGAAGATTACATCTATATAAAGCCTAAGTGCCCCTATCCCCACCAGTCTCTCCATACAAAATAAGCTCATGCTTACTTTCTCCTAGAACCCCTACTTGTCTAACCTCCAGAAGTTATCGCCTCTCAAAATATCCCCTTGCTGTTTCTAAGTTCCCAGAAGGCTGTGCTCAGGAAACAATTCTTCATGCCTTTCCCTTCCCACCTTCCTGTCATTAGTGGCTGCCTCTGCTGGTGATGTGGATGACGAAAACACCAGTTTCTCTCCTGGCTCACCATCCTCTGCTTGTGATAGCCTTCCATCACATAGCATCATCTCAGGCCTGGCTCCCTTCAAGGGTTAAACACACCCCAAGCTTCCTCCAGCCTGAGAATCCAGCCCTCTCTTAACCCCGATCCTGCCAACCTCAGAGAAGGGGAAAGGCCTTCCTATAATCTTTCTCCCAAGAAGTCCAAGCCACTTGTTATGTCTTGCCCCATACTCAGAAGATGGTGGACAATTTATAGATACATTCCTTTTAGAAGTATCCTTTATTCACAGGCTAGGGTCTGGCTCTAGACTCACATAATTAGAACACAATAATTTTCCCAATGCCCAGTTTGTTGGGTTTTGAAGGTATGACATTTGCATTATCTAGTTTGCATTGTTTACAGTCTGTATGATTTCCTTGCTAGTTTAGTCTTTGTTTCCAGTTTCCTATAAAAACAAACAAATAAAAAAACATCACCAGAAGAAAATGGAATCCCTCAGTATTCTACTCACACATCATCTCTGGCATCCCTCTTTCTCTTTCTCCAGATTATGCTTTTTTTTTTTTTTTAACTTTAGAAAGATCTCATCCATGTAGTAGGTAGCAGGTTGAATGTTTAATGGTTACAAAAACGCAAAATGAAACAAAAACAGTCTAGGTCAGTTGTCATGCCATCTTAGCTTAGCATCCCCAAAGGGGTTCATAGGAAGAACTCTGATCCACCATGACTCGCTTCTCTTCCCTGATCAACCTCTGTGCCTCTGCTAGAGCCAAATAGAGTGAAAGATGAGGCCAAAAGAAATGAGGTGCTATTCCAAGAAGGTAGGCACAAAGACTTTGAGATGTCTACTACCTTAAATCCTGAAGGTCCATCTGAGTATTGCCTCTTAAAACAAAAGGAAGATCTGCTCTGAGTTATATGCTAGGCTCCATCCTAGAAGACAGAAGTTTCCATTAATTCTCTAAATTAGAAGTTTTCTGGGTTTAAAAAGCAAACAGGGATCTAGGCATAGTATACAGTACTGTAATCCCAGTACTTGGAAGACTAGAGACAGTAGGATCACAGGTTCAAGGCCAGCCTCAGCAACTTAGTGAGACTCTCAGCAACCTAGCAAGACCCTGTTTCAAAACAAAAATTAAGAAAATCTAGAGGTATAGCTCTGGAGGTAGAATGCCTCTGGGTTCAATCCTCAGTAACACACACACACACACACATACACACACACACATACACACACACACACACACACACACACACACACACACACACACCAGAAAACAGGAAATTGTTGCAAATGCAATATTCCTTGATTATTAAAGCACAAATTTTAAAATCAGACAGATCTGGGCTTGGATTCTCTCTCTGCTACCCACTAAATCCATGACTTTGAGCCAGTTCTCACAGCCTCAGTTTCCTTGTGAATAAAATGGAGATAATTAAATAATGCTTATAAATGAAATGATGTTCCTACAGTTAGAATTCAGTAAACTCTCTGTAAGTAATGCTATTGTTAATAGTAGTAGCATAGTAGTTTGAAATCAATTCAACTTTTACTTTTATTCAAATCAATTCTATACTTTTTATTAAAAAGCAAAAGCTCTTTTCAAGTAAGTGACCAGGTAGATCACTTGTACTAATCATTCAATTGGCTTAAACAACAACAAAAAAAAAGATTTAAAAAAAAACTGGTAGTAACATCAGTGTTTAGAAACATTCTATCATGTATGAAGACAGTGTGTTCACAATGGGATTTCTGAATGTGTATAATAAGGAGCAAAAGAATGCAAAGAGGGAGAAGGAATGCATAGACCCAGGGACAGGGAAGTATCTGTTGCAGAGTCCTAATTCTGAAAGCAGGGGGTTCTCACATGAATTCTTAATTTAGAAACTCAGACTAAAGACCACACAGCACGCAGAACTCTTAGTTTCATAGTCTAGGAGATTTGAGACTCAGATAATACTCATTATACAGTTAACCCTAAAGAAATGTATGGATCTGATCAAACCCAGGATAACAGAGAGCCAGCACAGGGGGATACACTGAGATAGAGTCTCCCTAACTAAAACAAAGCCACTCAATGTGTAAGACTATGAAGGAAGTCCAGTGTCTCCAAGAAGGAACAACCTGAACTGAACATTAAGGAATAGCTTCATGAGTCCCCCTTCTAGAAGAGTATTGGATTTCAAAGAATTACAATTTGGAAAGTTAAAAGTCCTTTGCACAGGGAACATTGAGAGGACATATTAAAATCCACAACCTGGAGAAAGTCTTAAGAATCCTCAAAGATAGCATCGCATCAAGATCCAGTAGATTCTTTCCCTGAAAAAGTAAGATTCCATACTGAAATTTGAGCACGATACTAAAGAGAAAGGCAAAATGAGAAGAAGAGCAAGAAAAACAGAGAAGAGACAGGAAAAGCAAGAACGAGTAGATGAGAGCTGATAATGCTCTACACTGGGAAGGAGAAGGAGAACAGGAATCCCTCCCTCAGCACACACACATGCGCACATCATCGCCGGAGGCAGATGAATCATGAATCTAATGAAGTTTCAACTTTAGGACTCTTTATTCCCTTTCCATCCCCCTACCCCCCACAAAATGTCAGCGCTATGGGTTCTCACAGGTCATATTGTTAAATCTGAAACCCATCTCTTACCCAATATCAGTCAAGACCTGAGAGTCTTTCCATTCCATCTTCCCTTCCACACAAGTGACACTGAGGGGGATCATGTACATTTGAGAATCAAGACTAAAGGGAAAGAAAATTTGGGACACTTTTGGCTTGGACACAGTGGGATATATTTGCAATGGGCACCTTCACAGGGACATTACGTGCACGGCCAGAGCTCATATTGTCATATGGATACGTTCCACGGTGTCAACAACAGGAAGTTATAATTGGGTGAATAGAGGTAAAAGAGGGAAAAGCTAGAAACCTGCTTTGGAGACATTCTTCCGAATATTATAGTTCATATATAAAAGAAACGTGATAGAGTTTTTTCAAAATTTTACAATCTTAAAGATTTGCAAGACATAACCAGTAACAATTTATAAGGCTGCAGAAACTCTCCTAAACTATTCTTTGACTAACTGTTCCAGAGGAGAGACTGAAGTATTTTCATATTACTTTATAGGCGATGATAATACTAGAGTTGCCAGATAAACTATAACATACCTGGTAAAATATGAATTTCAGATAAACAGAATATCATTTTTAGGTTATTTTTGTTGGGTAGTATTAATTTATAATCATATATATTTGTGGGGTATAAAGTGATGCCATGATTCTTATATATTTACATGTGCAATGATCAAATCAGCCTAATTGACATATCCATCACCTCGAATACTTAGTCCTCCTGTCTAACTGAAACATTGTACTCTTTGACCAACATCCTCCCAGTCTCCACTCCTAGCCTCTGATAATGACCATTCTTTTCTGGTTTTTTGTTTGTTTGTTTGTTTGTTTAGTTTCTACTTATAAGACAACATGCAATACAACAAATTTTTAGCACAGTATTCCCACCCAAAAATTGTATGGGATATACTTATACTAAAAAAAAATTCATTAATGATCTAAAATTCTAATTTAACCAAACATGTGAATTTTTATGTACTAGATCTGGCAACTTCATATTCCAAAATCATTAGCATATAAAAAAGATAATCAAAAGTTACCCAGACAAAAATGTAAGAAAAAACATTACAGAAATTTGCCTGGCAATGAATTAACAAAAACAATAAAATATTATTTTTCTGGATTTTGTGACATTTGTAGTCAACTTTGTCTTATAATGAACGTTCATATTTTAACTTAAATTTAAAACATATATATGTATGTTTTTCTTGTAAGGAGGCCCAAAAACATGGATCCATATCTAACCCTCCCTCTCTCCAAAGGATACAAAAATCTATCAGTACTCTCAGGAATGGAATGGGAAGGACAGCCAAAAAGAAATAATGAGCTCATGCTGGCCAAATCCATTAAAGGGAGTGAAAAGGTGTTTTACAACTGTACCAGGGAAAGGAAATATCTGAGCATATGTAGAGGCATTAACAAATAAGGAAAGGGGTGAAATTAATAATGACTCTAAAACAGCTGAGATAATGAACTCCTTTTTCAACTCTGTCTTTGGCAAGATAAATAAGGAAGCGGAATTTGCAGAATTAGGAAGTAATGAAGACCTTGTAAAAAAAATAGCTATTAATATAAGGTAGGCTAAAAATGCTTAGAAAACCTGAATGAATCAGAGTGACTAGAAGATATGATGCCTGGAGTCCAGACGTAAGCATATAATGAAGCTACTGAACTACAGCCCATCGTTCTTGAGAATTGTAAGGGATATGGGGGGAAATTGAGAACAAAGAGTAAATTGGAAAGAAACAAGAATAAATGGATCAAGGAAAGAATGCAAAGTATGAAATATTACTCTACCAATTATAATGTACATTTAATTGTTGAGTAACCCAAAGGAAATAAAACATTTATTAAGGAAATCCTATAAAAATATTTATTGAGCTTCACAAGATTGTAAAATGCAATCACTTGTATGTACAATAAAAAGACTGTCAAAGAACACACAGTAGTATAAGAGGAATGCACAATATTCTAAATCATGAACATTTATGTTTAAAATATTTTTAATTGACTGGATAAGTTATTTAATTAAAATTGACTAAAGAGTCATACATAACAATGCTAAAATGTAATGTAGGACAAACAATAATGGGATATTATAAGGCCTGATTAAGTAGGAGCTATTTTATTTTCCAGCCAGATTCTTAAACTTTCTAATAAATTCTCAAATGGCAAGTAGACATGATCTAAGACTGACAACTGTTTTTCATAGAAAGATACTTTAACATGAAGTATCTTTATACATCATAAAATCAAGGCGTCATCGAATTGGAAGATACTTAATATAAGACAGGCAAAAACAATTTTTCATAAAGCAACTAATGAAATCTATAGAACTGCAATCAATGAAGACCTGGTATAGTCGGTTTATTCATTTTATAAATGAGACAGTTGAAGCTCAGAGAGACTCAATGATTTGTCCAAGGAAGCTGCTGGCAAAGCCAGAATTGCAAACTAGACCTCTTTGATTTTATTTTTAATGACCATTCCTTTATATTTCATGGTAAATTTCATGAAAGCAGAAACCAAGTTTATTTTAAACTGCTCCTCCTCCTGTGCCTGTCTGTCAGAGGCCAGTGGAGGCCAGGTGTGGTCGCAGGGAAGGTTTCAGCAGTGAGATCCCCAGTGAGATTGCACGCAGAGTTGGGATCCAGAGAACAACAGCAGCTTTATTTTAAAGACCCCTCCCTTACATAGGGTTCTGTGCAAAATGGCTCATGTCAGGCTAGCATGATGTATGCAAGCAATACACATCTATATACACATCTGTGGCTGTGTGAGGTGAGTGCACATCTTCTGCGGTGCTGGAGGGGGGGGGGCACGTCCTGTACTTCCTCTGGACTCCCACACTGTCACACACATACTGAATGTTTACTAAGTAATTCAATGACGCATATACATGGCACCACTGCTGTACACCTCCACTTGCATTTCATGACAGTTTCTCCCCATCCCCTCCTGTCCCATAAGCCAGGCATCTTGATAGTTACTGTTGAGGGGCCACGAGCCAAAATAAATTCATTTTTAAAATGGTTTAAAAATCATTAAAAGCAACAGTAGAGTTAAACCCCAGACAAAAAGTTAGAACTACCTCAAAATTTCTGCACTTAAAATTTGTGGATTCATTTTTGTGACAACTCTTTCAAGAATGCATGGGTGTCCATTCTTTCAGAGGAGAAGTGATCTGGAGAGAACTGAGATTATGTAGCTAAAGAACACTGCTGACTGCAAGCTTCACATGTAGCTGAATGAGGGTTGGTCAACAAATGCTTATGTCCTCTCTCACCTTGGAAATGGGAGGGCCATTCACAGTTTCAACATGATCACTTCTTACGCATCAGGGAGACAGCCTGGGATACCAGATGTCAGTGTTAACACAGGTGCTTGAGGAAAGGTGATAGAAAAAGGACAAGTCTCACCCTGGCTCTATTTCTTCCCTTAAAAGTAATAAACAGGTTAATTTTATGTACCCTGACATAATGTAAGAAGGCTCTAATCATACTAACCTAGGAAAGATCTCTCTTCACTGTGAATAACAATTTGTCTCCAGAAAGGTTTTCCAATGATGCAGAAGAAATGGGAATGATTCACTACTGTGCCATCAGACCCTATGAGGTCAAAGATGATCCTACATGCAAAGTGGCTAAATGGGAATTTCAAGCCAGAAATAAGAGAGATGATAAACTACACGTACACAAGTGTACTAATGTGGCCAACTCACCATTGCTTATGGGGTTCAAGAGGCAGTTATTTGCTAGAAAGTGGGATTAAAAGGCCTATTGGGATCTTTTAACATCAAGATTTTAGGCTTCTTGATTCAAACACAAGGTCGGATTTCTCATCTTGTCATTTGGATGCATGCAAACAGCTAAACTCATGCTTATATACTCTTAACCTACTCAGATACATTTTTTTTTTAACTTGGCTAGTTTTCTTCCAAATTACCATGACATATGTGTTCCTCTTGGATATCCAATCCTAGAAAAATCAGAAGTGGGTCACTTTACCTTAATTCTCAGTATTGTATTAAGAAAGAGTCTTAATAGGAAGACAGATGAGAAAAGCATGTTCTCAGCTGACTTAGAAACTAATTATGAAAAAAATGCAGAGACAGAGTTCTTAGGGACTCAAAGAGATCAAAGCTGAGTTCAGACATGCTCCTGAAAAAACAGATACATACTCTCATTTTGTCATGAAGAAAAATTCAGACTTCTTTTCACTCGGCGTTTTTGACTCAAATTTAAGGTTTATCCTCTTTTAGCAGAACATTGTTTCAATAAATTCTATTTTATTAATAATTCAAGGAGGCAAAAAAGTTCCATTACTCAATAAAAGAGACAAAATCATGTATTTTGTCTGCAACTTTTTAAGGAAACATGCTTTTAAAAAATCACTGTAAGTAATGTCAGTTTGAAGGTTCAACATTTATTAGGCTCCAAGTATATGCAATTAGTATGCTGAGCAAAGTGGTTACAGAAATATATAGTACTTGCTTATGGATAAATCTGAAGACTTATGATCAGGGGAAGGTAGAGATATGTTCATGGATGCAATTACAATAAGTCATTAACTGTGAATTCAATAGAAGTCGATAAGTAAAGATCATTAGAGCAGTTCTAAAATCTTAGGCTAGATCTAAAGTAGCAAAAATGTTCATAACAGCAAATGGCATAGTTTTGCTCTATTTGGTAGGGGCTAGATCATATTTGTATTATTGGGTTGAGCTCTGAGTATCATATTTTTAGAGAGCTATAGAAAAACTGGAGTACCTTGAAATGAAAGCTAAAGGATAGTGAAGAAATTGACAAAACATGTCCTAGACAGTCGCTTTAGGAACTGAGAACTGTTAGCCATGGGAAGGAAAGATAAAGTGGTACAGGATTTCTGTCCTTAAAGAACTGAAGTAAGACCTGCCTGTAATCTCAGTTGTTGAGAGGGTGAAACAGGAGAATTGCAGGTTCAAGGCAGGCTCAGCAACTTTGTGAGACCCTCTACAATGTAGCGAGACCCTATTTCCAAATAAAAAATAAAATAAGGCTTGGGGTGTAGCTTGGAGGTAGAATGCCCCTGGGATCAATCCCTAGTACTACAAAAATAATTTTTTTAAATATAAAATTTAAAAATGGGCTGGGGCATAGTTCAGAGGTAGAATACAGCTAAGTTCAATCTCCAGTACAGGAAGAAAAAAAAAAGGTGAGAGAGAGAGAGGAAGGAAGGAAGGAATGGATTTCAGTGGGCAAATCAAGTATCAGTGGGTAGCAGTTAAATAACCCCAGATATAGGGAGAAATTTCTAGCAATTTAAACTGGCCATAAGTGGAATAGGTTACCTCTAAAAAGTCTGAGCTACTTGCTTGAAGAATTGTTAAAGGAAGGGCTACAAGATTACTGTGAGGGTTGTTGAAGAGGTGGTTCTTGCAACAACAGGGCCTGGGCTAAATGGCTCTTCTGAATTCTCAGAGATTCTAAGTGCTACAACGCACTAATAAACACATGAAAAATACAATTGCATTTGAAATATTAAAAATGCATGGAAGACGAGTGGTGCAGAAAAGGTCAGTACTGGCTATAAAAGTCTAGCGTCCCTGCAAGGACAAGGAGGTAGACCTTGAACTGAGATGTGAAAAGAAGTTAGCATCTCAGGACATAGGTAAGGAGAAAGCACATTCAAAGTTGAAGAAATAGAACAAGCCATTGCAAATAGATGCTGGTTGGAGAATGGCAATATGGGTTATAGAGTGTGGGTTTGGCTTTAGATCAACCTGCTTTCAAGTCCTGGCTAACCTTTTCCATTTTCACCTATGACTTCAGCCAAGACTCTCCCCTAGAACCATATCTTTCTCCTATCCAATAATTCTCAGTTCAAGAGTTTCATACACTCCTCATGCTCACTGTGGCTCTTTTACATTTGAAATCTCCTTCTCTTCCTAGATTCCTTACTTTAGTGAAATCATCACCGAGTACCCCATCTCTGGTCTAGATGCAGATGTGAGCCTAGATTCATCATTTTTTACTATGGTGCATACCTGTTAATCCCCACATATTAGACACTCTACGTAGATTTAGATGTTGCCTTCCCTTTCCAGACCATCGCCTCTACTTTTGTCTGTTATTTCTCATCTAGCTTCCTACATGATCTATCTAACTCTATTCCTACCATATTTTTGCCTTCAGATAAAAATGTCATATTCATCACCAATCTTACCAAACATCCCTGCTGCTTAAAGTATTCAATAGCTTCTCATCATCTTCATGATAAAATTCAAATTACTTAGCATGGTACACAAGGTCCTTCCTATCTGGACCTCCGTTACTAATCAACACAGCCCTATTATACTCTCAACTCTAGCCTTAATGAACTTCTTGTGGCTACTCATGGTAACACAGGCCTCTAGTCCTTCGCTCTCACAAATTCATGTGCTTTGAAGCTCCCTTCCTAGTTATCCTCTTGATTCAGCCCTTGGTGAAGTTTCAGCTCTCTTTCCACCTGCTAGAAGCCTTCCCTGAGCATTCTCCTCTCCCTTCCTCTACTGCGTCAAGTGCTGCCTTAGCATCCTACACACACCTTTATCTGAGCCAGTGAAGGAAAGAGGGATATCAGACTGAAGATGCTTGGGAAATGTGAAAGATGGAAATATTTCTCATCTTCATTATTCTTGAAGTTTAGCAGTTTCAGTGGGAATTGAAGAGATGAACTGATGACAACAGATCCTGGTGATTGTCAGACAAACATATGCTCAGGTCCCAGCTCTGAAACTTATTGGCTGTGGAATCTTAGGCCAATTATTTGATCTTTGAGCCTCAGATTCCCCATCTGTAAAAAATGAAAAAAATGTAGCCAGGTATGGTAGCACACACCTGTAATCCCAGTACTTGAGAGGCTGAGGCAGGAGGATTACAGGTTCGAAGGCAGCCTCAGTGACTTAGTAAGGCCCTCAGCAACTTAGTGAAACCCTATTTCAAAGTAAAAAATTTAAAGAAAGAGTTGGAGGTGTAGCTTGGAGGTAGAATGCCTCTGGGTTCAATCCCCAGTACCAAAAATAAATAAATAAATAAATAAATAAATAAATAAATAAATAAATAAATAAATAAATAAATGTAAAAATGTGCTTATGAGAAGATTCTTAAAGCAGATAAAATTAAAATCAATAATATATGTAAGTACGTTAGAGACTTTGGCACTTCATAGGTATAGTAGGCACTTAATTGTTATTTATTATGTGCCACACACTAAATTTTTACACATATCCACCCATTTTATTGTTACAACAATCCTATGAGACAGATCTATCATTATCTGCAATTCACATGTGAGGAAACTGAGAAACAGAGAGTGAAGGGTCTTGATCAAAGCCATGGGTCTAGTAAATGCTCAGTAAACTAATTTAACTTTGAGGATACATTATTACCAATAAAGGACTTGTTTTTATAAATAATATTGAGTCATACAGGGTTGCAATCTAAGAGTAACAAATAATTCTATCTTCTGCATTTTCCTTTTACTTTTTTAAAAAACAATTTCTGTGTCATTAAAATAAACTTGCTTAAGCGTTCACCTTGAACTATTTCTGCAACAAAGTGAAGTATTCTTTACTTTGAATCTTAGTTATGTCTGAAATACTGGTTTATAAATTTTAACTTACGATAACAAGAGGCCAAAATATAAACAATTTTTTAGATAGACTTTTTAAAAAGTTGCTGGATACAGTGAATATAAATTCATGGTTTCTATTTCTTATCTGATACATTTGTGCTTTCCTTAGTCTGACTTAAAATGCAATAGTGAACATAGCTCAGAGAAAGGAAATTGGATTGTGATACAGCATGAAACTTAGGGTCTGGAAATTCTATATCATGAGCCACTTTCAAAGTACTCAGAGGTGGAATGGTTGCCAGGCCAAAGCTTTGTTTACATTACTACATCCCCCCTAAACTTCAGCACACACCCAATTAGAATTTCCATTAATGCACCTGTAACATGCAGTCCACCTTGATAATCCCAAGGGCTGCTATTGGAAGGAAAAAGACTTGTGGTTCATTTATTGAATTTTCTATAATGAATTTCATTTTACAAAATACTTGCAGAAGTCATCTGATAGCAAACTCTGTAGATTTATTCATTTCACACCCACTTACAGAGCCCTCACTAGGTGCTGAACACAATGCAGGAGTGGGGATGCTGAAGAAAGAAGCACAGCTTCTGAGAACCGGGAACTTAGAGAAGAGAAACACCACATACAACAGCTGTAAAATCACATGGAATGTGCTAAACTGTGGCATGCAGCTCCTGCAGAGGATGTGAAGAATAGGGACAGTGTGAGAGGCCTGGGCTTTTTGAGGGGACCAACAAGGACACAGGGAATAAAGGACAAGGTTAAAAATTAATCTTGAATACCGTAGGGATTTGGTAAATATTTGTTGAGTGAAACAGTCAACAGGGAACTTAAAATTCAGAAGCTGAAGGTGAATTATAGGTGATATCTATTTAATCACTTGAACAGAAGCAACTGCTATACTTGGCAAGCTTTGGGCATGGAAGACCTCAGGACCCCACGCCTAGGTATGGACCGTGACAGGGGGGTATGTAACCCGTAACCCATTGCTCTTCTTCTCCCAGTAAAGGGGCTTGGTGTACAATTTCATCTGCCCAAGAGGACTTGCTGAGGGAACTGAAGCGCTTGAGCCAGCCACAGTTTTATATAAGCTGGTATCTTCCCACTATATCCACACATCCTTACCCTGCCCTTTTCTGTCTTTTTGTTTAGCTTGCTTTTAAATATCAATGGTACTGTTTAGGATCCTATCATTATCACATTAGGAATTTATCAACTTCATTTCTGAATAGTTTTGTTTCATAAATAAAGGCTAGGAAGATTGGCAGAAGGCATGGCTGAGGCTTAAAGCTAAGAATATCACTGAGTTCCCTTTGGACGCCTCTTCGTCTTCCTTCACCCCCTTCCTCTCTAGAAGACAGAAGATGCTTGTAGATAACTTGCTTGTAGAAAGTTGCTGGTGGCCACTAGTGTGGAGATGAGACAGAGACAACTCAAGAAGCAGGCACGCACTCAGCCCTGCAGAGTACACGTGGGCCGCAAAATCATTCCATGTGATGGACTGGGCACTGGATGGATGCCCCTGAAGGAGTTTAACCAGGAGAACAGCCAAAGAGAGGAGAGAGATGGCTGAGACCTGCCAAGTAAGGTGTCTGACCTTTCTATGACAAGCTCACCCCACACAGCTTGGTCAAGCAATATCCTCATTTCAACCATTGAGAAGGGAAAACTACCAACTGAACCAAGAGATGAGAGGAATTCTAGACCACTGTTCAAGTAAGTCTGCTATGCTGTGAGAAGTGGTATGTTTCTCTCTGATGGCCAAAAAGCTAGAGAAGAACTTGTTTGGTGAATTGATAACATATATTCCGTGTGTGTGGTGTTCGTGGGGAGGGAATAATTTCTCCTTAAGTATTGTTCCTAATCCTAATTATAAACAATGAAGGCCAGCATACAGTGCAAGGATGTCATTTAATACTTCCCATGTATTAACACACTTAAGCACACAAATACCTTATGAGATTTATACTATTATTATCCTCATTTTACATATGAGGAAACCAAGGCACAGAGAGATTCCATAATTTTGCAAAGATACATAACTGGTAACAACTAGAACAGTATTTATGTTTATACAGTCTGGCACCCAGGTACAATTGTTTAATGAGTACAGTAGGCTAGCTCAGTAAGACATGAAATTAACAAAAAGATTATCTTCACATAAATCTGTTATTAATAAAATCAAGTTATAATATCAGAACAAAAAGATTTATGTGGGGTTTCTAGCATAATGAAGGCAGCATTGGACTAAGAATATGTGCCATATAAGTAAACTTATATTGATGATTTTCATTCTGATTGACCATATTAACCATGAGTAACTTGATATTTTTATTTCCTCATCTGTAAAAGAGAGATAATGGCACCTCCCTAGCAAGATAGTAAAATTAAATACACTTTGGCAGGTAAATGCCCAGGACACAGTAAGTATTTAAAATAAATGTTGCTACTAACAAGTCCAGCATCTGTGCTGATAATTTACCTATTGTTTCTTGTTCTCTGTTTCCTGTCTGTTGTCTGCCCTGCAATGCTAGGGCTAGAGCCTGCAATCTGTCTTTCCCAGAGCACTCTGCCTTTGATTGCTGGAAGATTCTGACAATTAGAGGCACTTCAGGGAGAGGGAAAGGCAGAAGGAGGGAGAAGGGGCTTTCTTTTGGCTTCCAGTTGGCAATAGCCTCATCCATAGCATGAGACATCTGTAGCTCTGGTCTCTTCCTTGAGACCCCTGGCACCATCTGTGGGGGAGTCACAGGTATGAGTCACAGGTATCAGCTTCAGCCAACCATGCCCCTCCCTTAGAGGGACAAGCATTAGTGATGTGGATGTCCATTCCCAAATTATCCAAAGACCTTGGTAGCCTCCAAATCTTCTGACATAATTTATCCCCCACCATAGAAATTAATAGCTGGTTCATGGAGTTCTCAATACCAATCCAGCATTGTCTTTCCCAACATTTGTGTAGCCAGTCCCCTTTGCTATATTCCCTTTGTTTAAAAGATATAGAACATTATGTTTTTCTAATAGAATGCTGATATAGATAGCCTCTTTTAAAGCAACTTAGTCTTTTCTGTCTAGGGACAATTATTCTCAAAATAACTGGTTTTCCAGAAATCTTTATAAATCATAAAATTTGCATGGTTTCAACAATACTAACACTTTCAACCTGGTCTTAGCCTTACCATGCATCAGGCCACTTTGTAGTGTAGCTCCAAGTCACACATATGTAGGTGAAGGACCTGGTTCTTTCTCATTAGCTCTTTGTCCCCAAGAAGCACCTAATATGCACCTTTTTTACACACACATAAAACCGGGTTAAAGAGACTAAATCTCTTGTTGTGAGAGTCTCATGAAATCATGCAATAAAACTCTCAGTTAGCTATTAATCACAGTACAAATAATTATTTATTCATCACTCCCATGTTCTTTTTCCACACTCTTCCCTACAAGGGACCTATTTCTTATTTGACCTCATTCTCTGCCCCACACTTTGAATCAGAATTTGTATCTTGATCTGGTGTAAGTTTTAAGGCAATGTACTACCTCTTCCTCTAGTTCTTGGGTGTACTTGGGAGATAAAAGTTCTGAGCACTCTTTATGAAATTCGAATAGGTGAGGTAAATGCACTCCTTTTAAAAATGTTTATTAGTGAATAATAATTATACACAATAGTGAGTTTCATCCTGGCATATTTGTACATGCACATAACATAATTTGATCAATTTCATCCTCTAGTTCCCCATCTTTCCTCCCCCTGATTCTCTTCCTTTACCCTGGTGTTCTTCCTTCTATTTTCTTGAGATTCCTTCCCCCCTTTACCACCATATCTTTCACATATGAGAAAAAACACACAACCTTTGACTTTCTGAGCAACTAATTTCACTTAACATGATCTTTTCCAGTTTCATCTGTCTTCCTGCAAATGACATATTTTCATTCCCCTTTATGGCTGAATAAAGCTAGTGTGTATGTGTATATGTGTGTGTGTGTGTGTGTGTGTGTGTGTGTGTGTGTGTGTGTACATTTTATTGATCCATTCATCTGGTGGTGAACACCTAGGCTGGTTACACAACTTGGCTACTGTGAATTGTGCTCCTATAAACATGAGTTGCGTGTATCTCCATAGTATGCTGACTTTAAATCTAAAGGACAGTACCAAGGAGTGGTCTAGCCAGGTCATATGGTGGTTCCATTCCAATATTTTGAGGAACCACTATAATGATTTCCATAGTGATTGTACCAATTTACAGTCACATCAACAGTGTATAAGAGTTCCTGTTTCCCTGTGTCCTTGCCAGAATTTATTATTATTTGTATTTTTGATTACTGTCATACTAACTAAAGTAAGATGAAATTTCAGTATAGTTATGATGTGCATTTCTAGGACAACTGAAGATGCTGAACCTCTTTTTTCATATATTTGTTGACCATTTGGATTCCTTCTTTTGAGAAGTATCTGTTTAGTTAATTTGCCCATTTATTGACTGGGATATTTGGGTTTTTAGTGTTAAGTTTTTTGAATTTTTTAATATATTATGGATAAAAATCCTCTGTTAGTAGCTGGAAAGGTTTTCCTCCATTGTGTAGGCTCTCTCTCCAAGCTGGTTTTTCTTTGTTGTGAAGGGTTTTTCTTTTTTTTTTATTTGATGTCATTCCATTTATTAATCCTGTTATTATTTCCTGAGCTAGAGGAGTCCTATAGAGGAAGTCAGTAACTATGCCTATATGTTGGAATACTTCCCCCTTCTTTTCTTCTAGCAGTTGCAAAGTTCTGATCTTATTCCTAGGCCTTTGATCCATTTTGAGTTGACTTTTGTGAAGGGTAGGAGAAAGGGATCTACCTTCATTATTCTACATACATATGCCCAGTTTTCCCAACACTATTTGCTTAAAAGGCTGTCTTTTCTCCAAAGCATGTCTTTGGCACACTTGTCAAGAGTCAGATGACTACTTGTGTGGATTTGTGTCTATTTTACTCTACTTCCTGTCTGTAGGGAAAGCTCACACAAAGGGACTTGGGCTCTTTAATTCCAGGCGAGAGCTCTCATCCATGATGCCAAAGGAGCTGGTTGGCCGGCAAGGGACTTCCCTGCTCAAGAACGGCAAATGCCACTTTGCTTTAACTGCAGCGCGTGATCAGTGCCCTGATTGGCTGGGACCCCAAGTTCCTCCTTCTTGCTCCTATCTATTAAAAGCCTTCCTTCTTCAATAAGTCTGTCTCCCACCTGGTGGTGTTGGCGTCTGGCCAGTCCGCCTTCCCCGCCCGGGGAACCAGCAGGGACGCTGTAGTGCGGCTGGGGAAAGGAGTGTTCCGGGAGACCCCCAAGGTTGGCCCTGAAGCAGAGCCCTTCCCCTGTCTATGAACATAGGATGTCTTTCCATCTTCTAACGTCATCTATTTCTTTTTTCAGAGTTCCATAATTTTCCTTGTAGAGTTCTTTTACCTCTTTGGTGAAATTTATTCTTAGATTTTTTTTTTTTCTTTTTGAGGCTATTGTAATGGAATTGCTTTCTTGATTTGTTTTTCTCAGAAGATATATTGTTTTTGTACATAAAACCTATTTATTTTTGTATGTAGATTTTTGTATTCTGTTACTTTGTTAAGTTTGTTTAACAGCTCTAGAAATCTTGTGGAGCTTTTGAGGTCTTCTAAATATAGGATCACATCATTTGTAAATAAGGATAATCTGACTTCTTCCTTTTTTCCTATTTGTACTACCTCCCCCCCCCCAACCCTTTTCAGTACTATGGATTGAACACAAGAGCATTCTACCACTCAGCCCTTTAAAAATATTTTTTTTGAGGCAGGGAATCCCTAAGTTGCTAAAGCTGACCTTGAACTTGTGATCCTCCTACCTCAGATTTCCATATTGCTGGAATTACAGGCATGCAACCACCATGGCTGGCTCTATTTATTTCCCTTTTGTTTTGTTCTCTTGCCTAAATGCTCTCGGTAAAATTTCAAGTAGTATATTGAATAGGAGTAGTGAGATTGCACATCCTTATCTTGTACGTGATTTTAGAGAAAATGTTTTCAGTTTCCTCCCATTCAGTTTAATGTTGTCTTTGGGTTTGCCGTATACAAACATTATGTTGCAATAAGTTGCCTCTATCCCTAGCTTTTTCAGGGTTTTTATGCTGAATTTTTGTCAAGGGCTTTTTCTGCGTCTGTTGAGATGATCAACTGGTTTTTGTCTTTCATTCTATTTATGTGGCATATGACAGTTATTCATTTGTGAATGTTGAATCATCTTTGCACCCCTGGGATGAGACCAACTTGATCACACAATGTATGGTGTTTTGATATGTTGCTGAATTTGTTTTGCAAGTATTTTGTTAAGGATTATTGCATGTAGATGCATCTTTTGGGGGCCAGAATTTTTACATTGGTCTCTGTGGTAAACTGAATATTAACCCCCCCTCCCCCACAAAAGATATCCTCATTCTAATCTCTGCACCTGTGAACATATTACCTTACAAGGCAAAAAGAGACTTTGCAAATGTGACTGAGATGAGAATCTGGAGATAGGGAGATTACCATGGATTATCTGGGTGGGTGTATAGGATCCTTACAAGAGGAGGTGTTAATATTTGGATATGGACTGTCCCCCAGAAAAGCTGATATGTTGGCAATGCAAGAATATTCAGAGGTGAAATAATTGAATCCTGGTTCTAACCTCATCAGTGGCTTAATCCATTGATGAATTAATAATCTGGATAGATTATTGGGTGGTAAGTATAGGCAGATAGGGCGTGGCTGGAGGAGGCAGTCTTTGGTCATGTGATTCTGGGGATTATATATGTTTCTGGCCTCTCTCTTTCTGCTCCCAGCTGCCAAGAGTTAAGTAGCATGTCCTACTGCCTTGATGTTTCCACCTTGGAGCCCGTGGATATAAACTGAACTTCTGATACCATGAGCCAAATAAACATTTCCACTTTTAGATTGTTCTCGCCAGATATTTTGGTCACAGCAATGAGAAACCTAACTAACGTAGGAGGCAAGAACATCAGAGTCACGGAAGGAGGTGTAATGGAAAAACCAGAGTTCACAGTGATGTGGTTTCCTATGGGGGCCATGAGCCAAGGATTTCATACAGCCTCTAGAATCTGGAAAAGGCAAGAAAAGAGCCCTCAGATGGAATGTAGCCCTGATGATGATTTGTTACTAGACCCATAGGACTCATTTTAGATGTCTTACTTTTAGTACAAGAAGATAATAAAATTGTATGTGTTAAAAACTATTTTGTAGTAATTTGTTCCGGCAGTAAGAGAAAATTAATACATCTTTGAAGTTATTCTGTAAAGATAGTTGCTTTTTATATTCTAATTCTATTCATATCTTTTTATTGACAAACTCAAAGTGCTCACTTAGTCTAAAATCCAGGAGCATTTGTCTCTTAGTAAGAAGAAATACAGAAAAAGAAAACATCAAGAAAGACTAATAAGTCAACAAATTATAGGCTTCTCTTTTTATAAGATCAAAAACAATGTGTATGATATGATAACATTATTAACTTCAGTGTTAACGTTGACTTTCCTTCTTTATGACAACAGACCAGGTACTGGTGACTATCTATGACAGGGGATGTCAACTCAACTTTCCAGGAGGACTAGGCAGACAGCGTAACTGAATGAAACAATCCAGGCATTGGGTCAGGCAGAAGGCACTGGGCCAGACAGGGACTCTGGTAAACTGAAGCAGGTTATGGATCCTCTGAAAGAAGCTGCTCCTCAGTGACAATTATTATGTGGATACTATCTTTTCAAGTAATTACTCAATTGTTTAAATAATTACTTAAATAATATTTAAATTTATTATAGAAAATAAAAATTTAGATAATTACTCAATATTAAAAAAAAAAAAAAACTACTGTGCTTGTCAGAAAATCACTTTGGCCTTTAGCAATCTGCCTGCCAGTCACCCAATCATAACCTCTGGCTTAATATCTCCTCACTATTTATTTCCTCTCTTGCAAATACCTGATAATAAAGTAAGTCACAAAGTACAAATTCCTTTGGCGAGGCTCCAGATCTGGATGGTTTAGCTTAGAGCCCATACAACCTGGAGGACACATTCTTAGCCTGAGTCCATTCCTCTGCACCTTTTCTTTTTTATTGGTGCATTGTAATCATATGTCTTTGTTAGGTACAAGCTGGTAGAGGCATATATGTACACATTTCTCATTTAACCCTTCCCCAATTCTTGCCCCACTCCCTCACCCTCCCTCCTTCTCAAGTTCAGTTTAGTGATTGACTTTGATATGTTTGTGAAAGTACATCATGTGCATTAGGGTGTTTCCCTCCCCCACCCATCACCTTCAGTTAAGTCATCTTCTTTGCTCATCTAAGGTTTCTTGTACTTCATCTAGAGTTCCTCTTATGACCCACTTTTTCCCTAGCTTCTGCACCTTTCTTTTATGTCCTTCCAGCCTCCAATCCTTCCCTATTTGCATTTCTGAGTCCTTTCTACCCTTCAAAGCTAAGCTCTAGTGCCAGCCCTCTGTCAAATTGCCTGCATTCTCCCAGCTAGAAGTAAGGTTTTCCTTCTTTGGTACTTTCCTGGCTGACTCCACCTGAGTTCTACTGAGTCCATTTCTTGTCTTCTCCCTAAACTATGATATCCTTGAAGATAATAACAGAGTTCTCTCCCCTTCCCTGCTTTGTACTCTTGAGAGCTTTGCCTGTACTTGTTATACAATCCACATGTATTGAATGAATGGGCCCTGATGAGTTCAGTGAGAGGAGGGGACCCTAGGTATGACCTAGGCACTGGGAGAAGTATGATAGTAGGGGCAACAGAGGACAGTGCACAGGCTTTGGAGTCTGAGAGAATTGAGCTCAAATTTTGACCATGACATCTATTGGCATTCTGACCAATTTAAGCATGTCACAACCCCTTCCTTCCTTCCTTCCTTCCTTCCTTTCTTTTTTTTTTTTTTTTTTTTTTTTTTGCAGTTCTGGGAATTGAATCCAGGGACATCCTACCTCTGAGCTATACCTCCAGCTCTATCTTTTTATTCTTTATTATGAAACAGGGTTCACTAAGTTGCAGAGGGTCTTTCTAATTAGCTGAATCCTCCTATCTCAGCCTCCCAAGTAGTGAGATTATAACTGCACACCACCATGCCTGGCTGTCACATTCCATTTCTTAATCTCAATTTCCTCCAAATGCCAATTAACGTTTGTCAGAAATAAAGGAGATAGCATGTGTAAAGTACTTAGCACAATGCTCAGTGTACCCCACACGCACACTTATACACACGCACTCAGAAGTCTTATTAGAAGTCTCCAGAAAACTTTTTTTATGCACAATGTTTCTAGGAAATTTTATGAGACAAACATATAGGTACTTCTTCCTTCAATGAAGTAGGATGATTGGAAAATTACAGCAGAATTTTATGGACTTTCTCTGGAATTGTGAAGGACTTCTTCATTCCATTCTCACATTTTTCCATTCTAAGTTCTTCTTTTCAGCCATTATCACATTAGCCTAAGAAAACATGAGAACCCAGACCCCCCAAAACAAAGTACAAAGACTGACCACGTTTGTTGATAATCTCATTAGGCTCACTGCCTTGAAATCTTTATATCTAGTCCTCATGGGCCTGAGCTTGTTTTCCTACCCATGATGGCAAAGCTCCTGGGCTATACAGAATATTTCTGGAAGATGTGTGATTCTGACCTCTGAGTGTCAGGTTGCTTTTCACAATTCATAGGCTCACTTTAGGAAAAGCAGCCTTTGATCATCTCAGCTGGGGGAAACTTTATTAGGAGTGCTTATTGAAGACTGTGCACATGCTGTCATTTTTGCCCACCCACTGTCTTCCCAAGTCAAGGTAGAGGCACATGGTCTCCACAGAATCACAAAAGTGAGTGCCTAAGGATTATTTTATTTCTGTATAAAGTCCAATTCCCTTCATAGTGACTTGTTGGGAGGCACTCCCCATCACTTAATTGTCAAAGGAGCACCACACTAAGATCAAAGCAGCTGAGAGGATGGAAGGGAAATATTCGGATAACAGAAAGAGAGAAAACAGAAAAAAAAAAAAAAAAAAGAACAAAGAGGGGGAACTAGAAGTCTTTAGGGGAGATTAGATTCTACTGTGAGTCCTGGGCATCTCCTTCTGCTGGTTTAAACCTTCAAAGCCAGCACCATATCTACCTAAGATTCATGGGCAATGTGGAGCTCCTGGGCATGTTAAACTGCAAATCTCCAAAGAGACCAGTAAACTTTCAGGGGCTCAGTCATGACTGCTGTCTCTGGACTTTGAATACACATTTCCCACTGGGTTCTGTTTGGACACTGCCTGGCTTCGCAGCCGTGCTGATTGCTCAGTAGGGAACGCCATGTCTGTTCTCCAAAAGAATTTAACAAATTAACTATGAACAAAGTTGCTTAGACGTGACATAGATTCACACATGCTGTGGCATGCCAAGGAGAAGCTTGTCAGCTTGCTGTTTTCACAGATATGAAAAGAAAATTCCCAGGATCTAGAAAATGGATGGAAGTATAACTATGTTTAGAAAAGAAGGCAGGGGACAAGGGAAGGGGAAAGGGCAGCCCCACAGTCCAAGATGAAAATCCCTGGATATACCTACATCAAGGAGACCGCAAAAGTTTATTAGTGTCAAGGAAAAAAAGATTATCTTCTAATAAAGTTAATCTGTGTTAAGTAAATCCTCACAGATTAGTATAATATACTCACACAAAGATATGTGCAATGCTTTAAAATCAAAGGTGAAAAAGGAACGATTTGAGAGTCTACATTGCTCTAGGGTTTGTGTTTGGCATTTTATGTACCTGATCTTGTTTTAATTCATACAAAGATCCAGTAGATACATGCTAAGTTGAGAAGATAGCGGGGAAGAAGAGACACAAAAAAGAAGTTAAAGAGGTTCAATAGACATAAAAGGTCATATATGGTGTGATTCTGTTTACATGAAATATCCAGACTAGGTAAATCCATAAATAGGGAAAGCAGATGAATGGTTTCTAGGGAAAGAGGAATGAAGTGATTGCTTAATTAATACAAGATTCCTTGGGGGGGGTGATGAAAATGTTTTGAAATTAGATAAAAGTAAATATTGTACAACATTTTGAATGCACAAAATGCCTCTAATCTGCACACTTTGAAATGGTTTGTTTTATGTTATGTAAACTTCTTCCCATGGGGAAAAAATAAGTTACATAAATTTTGGCTAGAGTCACTCTTATAGTTAGATATAGAATATCTATGTATAGATATATTCTATGTCTATTAGATGTAGAATGTTGATATAGCTCAATTGTTAATATTCAGGGCTGACATAGTTAAGCTGTGAAAGTTGTAATCTCTGCAGTGGATAAATCCACACAGTGGCTGGTGGCCTGGGCTGGTGGCATGTGGTTGGAGAAGGTGTGTCCCTGGGGCTGTGACCTTGGGTATTATACATGGTTCTTCCTCCCTTCCCTCTCCCTTGTTTCTGGCCTCTGTGATGTGAGAACAAAGCTTTGTACTCTCCCTCTCTTTGCTTCCCACTGCTGCAATGCCCTGATATCCACGGTCCCCAGCCTCACATGAAGAGAACCCAGAACATCCAAGGAAACTATGAGCCAATAAATCTTCCTTCCTCTAAGTTGTGTAGTCAGTCTTAACCAAACCCGGGTTCTAATCTACTCTTTACCACTTTAGTAGCTGTGTGACTGTATTAGTTAGCATTCTCACAGCTATAATCCAAAGACTGACCCCACGACTTTTATTTTTACAAGTCTTTTTGAACTGGATTGAAATCCAGGCAGCACTTATAAATTACGTGTATGGGTAAATATATCTCTAAATCTCAATAATCCACATAAGAAGAAAAGCCTCTGAATGCAACCCCCCTTAAGAGCAGAACTGTTTGAATGGTTCCTTTTCCAAGGAGCCACGAATACTAGTTGACTTATCCCTGCCAGGTTTGTGGGAGCCAGCAGCAGGCATTGTTTCCTCCATGGTACAGATGGGGGAACCAAGGTCAGTGGGGTCAACTGGTTGCATTTCTAGCTCTCACTTCTTCAGAGTCACCCATTCCCCAACCAAACACCTAAAACATTGCCAGGGCAGGGATGTGGTATTTATTTCCCCCAAAGAATCGGGGCATCTCCTACATACTTTTTTAGATTGGATAAGTCAAGTCTACTGTAACTAGTGATGGTCTGCCACTTTCTTCTCATGTGTTTTAAGTGGGGCCCAGTCATCTTCACTGATTCTACACAACACTGACCTCCTAAAGTCAAGGAATAGTTTTTCACTGAGCGACTATGGTAGCAAAGTATAGATAAACTGGCTGGAGATCATAGCTGGCATTGAGTTGTTCATGCAGAAACTACATGGTCACTCTTCATATTCTGCATAAACTTCTGGCCTTGGCACAAGTAAAATTTTGATTTATGACATTAAAACTTTAAATGAAAAAGCAGTATGTTTTTGTTTGACTTAATTTGAAGCCTACTAAAATTGTACTCTGTTTTTATAAGGAGTGGATATCAAGAATGTTCAAGGGGCTCAGCCTATTTTTTAAGCTGTCATTAGAAATGATTAATATTTAAGAGAAATCAATAAAAATTGAATTTGAAAAAAAATCAATACTTAAGCAAAAGCATTACAAATCACATGACTAACATTGACACCCTTCATATATTAAAAAGGTTTGTTTTCTTGTGGCATGTGGGTAAAGCTACAGTTGTATGAAGCAAAATTTTAAAGTGGTGATATATTAGTATGAACCATGGGGATAAATCATTTTGAAAATCAACCTCAGCCCTTTAGGGAAAGAAAAACATTGGCGTAAATGCCAGCAAATATTAAATCTCACTGTCAAATATATATGAAATGTAGTATATATGGATTTGTACATATATATATAAATATATATATATATATTTCTAGCAATCTTTCTTCTACCTTTTCTTTCTCACACAGTAGCTATGTTTAAGAAGCAGACATGATTATTTTAAAAGTGTTTCCTTTTAGGTGTGATAGATGAAAAGAATAGTATCCTGGGAGGCAGAAATCGTGTTATGATCACAATCCCAAAGGGTTCTTCAAACAAATATATGCTCTTTATAAGTGGTTACAAGTGTATCCTCAATTCACTGCAGGATTTTTTATTCTGGTGACCTAGACTAGATCATGCGTAAGCTTCAATCTCTTCTTGTCCTTTCAAGCATGAGTGTCCCCCAAACCAGGACTCACTCTAGTTCTCACTTGGCTTTCCAAGAGTAGCCTTGTCTCATCCCAAGAGGAATGTTACCCCAGCCATCTCTTACTGTCCTATCTACATGTCACCATAGGAAAAACAATGGGAGAGAACATTTGCATACATCTTTTTCTATTCACAATTCTTCTATTGTACCCGAATTTAAAGATCACTTCAATTCTTTCACCCATATATTTTCCACCCTCATATCATTTCACACTTCTCCATCTCCACTCTGTTTTAAACAAACTGGTCTTGACAGATGAAGAAACAGTAGCTTTCTTAAAGGCTGATCCATCCCTTCCTCTGTGACATGTTGGCCTAACCTAAGATCTGCTAAAAGCATCCAAACTCCAAATTCCTCAAGCATTAATAACATAGGCTTTTGTTATTTCTATACAGAGCTATTTCTGCTAATTAAATGTTACCTCTTTTAATAAGTGTGCCAGGTCTTGGCAAAAAGAAAATGTGCCAAAATATATACACAATTTAAGAAAATTATGATATATATTTATAATAATTAAACAATTATACAGGAAGAATAAAAAGGGATTGGAACAAATTATAGTATTACACATTAAAAAATTATAAATTGCTTAAAATACCTTTGCTGGGAGGTACATGTGGCACATGCCTGTAATCTCAGTACTTGGGAGGCTAAGACAAGAGGATTGCAAGTTGGAGGTCAGCCTCAGCAACTTAGTGAGACCCTGTTTCAAAATAAAAAATAAAATAAGGCTGAAGGTGTAGCTTAGAGGCAGAATATTCCTGAGTTCAATCCCTAGTACTGCAAAAAATTCAAATAAAATAAATATCTTTAAGATGCTTCCTGGAAGGTGTGTGTGTGTGTGTGTGTGTGTGTGTGTGTGTGTGTGTGTGTGCACTTCCTCTTTTAAAAGTTATTCTCAAGCTAGTTTATTCTCTGCCAAATATTGCACATCATAGTTTGGTCAACCCTATTTTTCTTTAGCTACAAATTGATCTTTGTGCTATTAAAATGTCTCATTCAAATGAACTAATTTTCTAAGAATTTGAAGAATTTACATTATAATTATATACTAAAAATGTAAAGTTGGTTGAATTAATGCATCATCAGGAATACTATGATCAGAATTCATCTCCTGAAGCATTGAATCTGCTTATAGTCTACTGGCAAAAGTGTGGACTGAGATTTTTTTTCCTCAAGGCAAAAGCTATCATCTCTAAGTCTCCAATTCAGGAAGACCATCTGTAGACTGCAGAAGGCAAAGAAGACCTATCCATCTAGTAAAATAAGATGAATCAAATATAATCAGCTTTCAGATAGCAGAGGTTATTTCCAGATCAATTTTTTTTTGGTGTTGGGGATTGAAACCAGGGCCATACTACCTCCAAGCTACACCTCCAGTCCTTTTCTTATTTTTAGTTTAATTTTGAAATAGGGATTTACTAAGTTACTGAGAGTCTTGCTAAGTCACTGAGGCTGATCCTGATCCTCCTCTCTCATTCTTGCAAGTACTGGGATTACAGGCATGTGCCACTACCCTTGGTACTTCTCTGTCTCTTGATCAAGAAGTTCAGAAGTAAACAGCCAGGCTGATGTGGCACTCTGTAGTGACAGTGACCACCCAGATTCCACTGGGCTTGACATTTACCCCGACATCATCTCATGACCCAGTTTAGGGGTAGGTGCAGATAGGGAGAAGTAGTATACAACCCTCCCAGTTAAGGACACTTCCTATAAGTCCCATGTATTGCTTATACTTCTATCTCATTGTTCAGTCCTTAGTCACATTTAGGTGGAAGGAAAAACACAGACTTCATTCTTGGCTGTTTTGTGCCAAGTTGTATACCTAGGGTTGTGTTACTAGTAATGAAAGAAGCAAAGAACTGCATAGGAATGAAATCAGCAGTTTATTACACAACTCATGTACTCTTTTAAACTCTATATATTTTAATAGAATCCAAGATTCCATGATTAGCATCACCTTTTCTAAGGTGGTCCATCTGCTCATTTTTCCTAGGACTGAGGAGTTTCATAGGATACAAGACTTGTAGTGCTAAAGGGAGAAAGTTCTGGGCAAATGAAGGTGATGCACCATACTACCTTTGACATAGTCAAACATTTCATATTATTCTTTTCAATATTGCCATCAAATCTAAAACCAGGTTTAGATCTAAAATCCAGTTTTCAAATCAGGTGTAGTGATACATGATGGTAATCCCAGTCCTTGGGATGCTCTTACCGGAGGATTGCAGATTTGAAGCCAGTCTCAGAAACTTATTGAGATCCTCAGCAACTTAGTAGGACCCTGTTTCAAATTGAAAAATGTTTAAAAAATGGCTGGGGTGTATCTTGGAGATAGAATATCCCTAGGCTCAAACCCCAGTACCAAAGCAAAATAAAATACAATCTTCAAAACTTGAAGTTGACTTATGTATATACTCTCTGCAGTAGATTTCATTTTATCTTTGAGAACAGATTTCATTTCTCCAAATAGTAAAGAATCACTTGAAGACAAGTCTGATAAAGAAGGTTAAGGAGGAAAATACTCTGACAATAACTCCAAAATACATTTCAGGAAATATTGTAAACATTGACAGCACTATTATTGTTGAAATAAGACTCAAATTCCCTCCTGGGACTACTTTGAAAGGAAATAATTGCAAAACAAAATGACCTGCTGCTTTACAAGCATAACCCTGGTGTACTTTTTAAAAAAATCAATACAGCTTAACTAACATGTAACAAATGGCCCGATCTATTAGTAAAATTATAATTCCTTCAAAAATAAGATTTTCTCAAGTATGTCTGTATTTGAAATTTTTTCATTAAAGAAGCATCTAAATTTTTAGTAAAACTGCACTTAAGTCTGTGTGTGTGTGTGTGTGTGTGTGTGTGTGTGTGTGTGTATAGTACCAGGGATTGGATATAGGAGTATTGTATCTCCAAGCTATACTCCCACTCTTATTTTATTATTTATTTTGAAATGGGGTCATGCTAAGTTCCCGAGAGCCTCACTAAACTGCTGAGGCTGGCTGTGAACCTATAATCTTCCTCTCCCAGCCTCGTAAGTACTGGAATTACAGGTGTGTGTCACCACACCCAACAACCTAGATTCTTTTTAAATCATGATTCAAAAACCAATATTGCTTCAATATTGGTTTAAAACCAATATTCAAAAAACAAGAAATCATTTTATATTATAAAATGATTTATAGTCTTTAGCTGATTTTATTACAAATAATACAAGACAAAGAGAGTTCACCAGGAGGGAAAAGTCATCTGACATTCTCTGATAACAGCACCTCCCTGGTCTGCAATGCTATGGACTTCTCTTCACCCATGAAGGGAGGGAAGCCAGAAACTGGCTCTGACTTAACCTTTATTGTCAAATCTGAACCATATTTTATTTCCCAGAATCAGAAACAATATCTCAAAATACTGGCTATGTGGAAAGACTTCCAATATGAGTGGAATAAGGCAATTTCATAGGATGTTTCAGTCAGGTAATAATTCATAATATTAATGGAGAAGTTAATGAAAACAAATCTCTGAAAAAGGAATGAGTTGTAAGCATTTTAGACTTTCAGGTGCTGAAGAATTTGTTTTCACCAGCATGTAAGTAAAGAAAATGCTGTCTACTATCAAGAAAGGAAAATGCATTATATCACTCTTGTACAGGACTACAAAGTTTTCCTAGAGTGAAAACATAAGAAACTCAAAAGCCACTATTTGGCAAAGCGGGGGCAGTATTTAGGCCTTAAAAATTTTTTATCTCAAGAAATTGACAAATTTCTAGACACATACAACCTTCTTAAGTTGAGTTAAGAAGATATAGAAAACTTAAACCGACCAATAACAATCAAAGAGATAGAAACAGCAATAAAGAGTTTACCATCAAACAAAAGCCCAGGGCCAGATAGTTTTCCAAGTGAATTTTATAAAACATTTATAGAAGACCTAAGCCCAATACTCCTCAAACTATTCTGTGTAATAGAAAGAAACGGGACCCTTCCAAACACATTCTATGAAGCCAACATCACATTAATACCAAAGTCAGATAAAGACAGCTCAAGAAAAGAAAACTATAGGCCTATATCATTGATGAACTTAGATGCAAAACTGCTAAACAAGATACCAGCAATGTGCATTCAAAACCACATCAAGAAAATTATACACCAGGACCAAGTCGAGTTCATCCCAGGGATGCAAGGCAGGTTCAACATTCGAAAAACAATCCATGTAATTCATCACAAACAGAATCAAAGACAAAAATCACATGATCATCTCAATTGATGCTGAAAAAGCATATGACAAGATCCAACACACATTCATGCTAAAAAGCACTTCAGAGAATTGGAATAGAAGGAATGTACCTCAACATCATAAAGGCAATATACAATAGGCCCACAGCCAATATCATCTTAAATAGAGAGAAACTGCAAGATTTCCCACTAAAAACAGGAACAAGGCAAGGATGTCCATTATCACCTCTTCTGTTCAATATAGTACTTGACACTCTAGCCAGAGCAATAAAGCAAAAGAAGGAAATCAAAGGGGTAAAAATAGGGAAAGAAGAACTAAAACTATCCCTTTTTGCAGACGACATGATACTATACCTAGAAGACCCAACAAAGTCAGCCAAAAAACTTATAGAACTGATGAACAAATTCAGCAAAGTGTCTGGATACAAAATCAATCTTAAAAAATCGGAAGCTTTTCTGTATGCCAACCATAAAACCACTGAAAAAGAAATCCAGAAAACAATTCCACTCACAATAGCACCCTGAAAAATAAAATACTTAGGGATAAACCTAATCAAGGAGGTAAAAGACTTCTATAAGGAAAACTATAAAAAGTTGAAGAAAGAAATTGATGAAGACCTTAGAAGATGGAAGGATCTACCATGCTCTTGGATAGGCAGAATAAATATCATCAAAATGGCCATCCTCCCAAAACTGATCTACAGATTCAATGCAATACCCATGATATTACCAAGGTCACTCCTCACAGACATAGAAAAATCAGTCCTTAAATTCATCTGGAAAAACAAAAAGCCCAGGATAGCCAAAGTAGTTCTTAGTAACAAGAACCATGCAGGAGGTATCACAATACCTGCTTTCAAACTCTACTACAAAGCCACAGTAATAAAAACAGCTTGGTATTGGCACAAAAACAGACACATCAACAATGGAGCAGAATAGAAGATTCAGAAACAGACCCACGTGCTTACAGTCAACTGATTTTTTTTTTTTTTTTTTTTTGCGGTACTGGGGATTGAACTCAGGGGCATTCTACCTCTGAGCTACACCCCCAGCCCTATTTTTTATTCTTTATTTTGAAACCGAGTCTCACTAAGTTGCGGAGTGCCTCACTAGGTAGCTGAGGCTGGTCGCGAACCCGGATCCTCCAGTGTCAGCCTCCCGAATGCTGGGATTACAAGCGTGCGCCACCACGCCCAGCACAGTCAACTGATTTTTGACAAAGTAGCTAAAAATATACACTGGAAAAAAGATAGCCTGTTTAGCAAATGGTGTTGGCAAAACTGGTTAACCATATGCAGGAAAATGGAAATAAACCTCACTTTCTCACTCTGCATAAGAGTCAACTCAAGGTGGATCAAAGACCTGGAAGTTAGACCAGAGACCTTGCAGCTACTTGAAAAGGGCATAGGACCAACACTTGAACACATAAGCAACACAGGTAAAAACTTTCTCAACAAGACCTCAAAAGCACAAGTAACTCAAAGGAAGATCAATACATGGGATTGCATTACACTGAAGAGCTTCTGTGCAGCAAAGGAAACTATCAAGAACCTCAACAGAGAACCTACAGAGTGGGAGAAGATTTTTGCCAGTTACTCTTCAGATAGAGGTCTAATATCTAGGATATACAAAGAACTCAAGAAAATCACAGCTAAGAAAGCAAATGACCCAATCAAAATGGGCAAAGGACCTAAATAGACACTTCACAAAAGAAGAAATACAAATGGCCAATAAATGTATGAGGAAATGTTCCACATCATTAGCAATCAGAGAAATGCAAATCAAAACTACCTTGAGATTTCACCTAACTCCAATCAGAATGGCAATCACAAAAAACATGAACAACAACAAATGCTGGTGAGGGTGTGGAGAAGTGGGAACCCTAATACATTGTTGGTGGGATTGCAAACTAGTGCAACCACTTTGGAAAACAGTATGGAGGATCCTCAGAGGAATGGGAATGAACCTACCATATGATCCAACAATACCATTTCTGGGTATCTATCCAAAAGAATGGAAAACAAACTATCAGACCGACGCATGTATATGTATGTTTATAGCTGCACAATTCACAATAGCCAAACTATGGAAGCAGCCAAGATGTCCATCAACAGATGAATGGATTACAAAACTACGGGATATGTACACAATGGAATTTTACTCAGCTATAAGGAAGAACAAAATCATGTTTTAATATTAAGCATCTCACTTAAAATCTCACAGGTAGGAAGTAGCTAATAATTCAGTTATTCTGAGCCTAAATTCAACATTATTCCTCCATTGCCGAAGATTCTATTGAAAAGTTGACAGAATTTCTTCATACTGCTCATCAAGAACAAGAATAAAACCATCTTTTTGTTCATTTTCTGTGAAAAAGATTAAGTAGATATGTATATTCTTCAGAAAAGATCTACAGAAGCCAAAAATCTGAAAATGGACTCCCATGTTCCTGCACACAGACCAAGCAAGGGGAAGGAGAGAGTTGATGACACTCATTGGGTGAACTGTGATTAAATCTGCATATCCTGTCCTCATAAAAAGACATGTGACATCCAAACATTTATAGGCAATTTCTGGGAGTTCACTGAGCCTCCTTCCCACCGCTGTGAACAGCAGTAGGTAGAATCCCTACTACAGGAACTCTTTAGTTATTACAGATATATAAATTTATCTATTTTACCCATAAGTCAAATAGGCATTTTCTAGTTCTTGGCTTAGTGATCTAATCAGTAACATTAGACCCTGGTCACCATTGCTTCATTTATCCAACCTTCCTGCTTTGACTTGTATGAGAGCTCAGTAGGTTATCTGTTTTTTCTCTGGCCATTCGTTCTGTCTCCTTTGCTAGCCCATTCTCTCTACCTGGCCTCCGTTTTGGGGAGTTTCTTGAGGCTTGGCCTTAAATTCTTCTGTAGATTCAATCACGCCCTAGATGACATCATCAATGCTTGTGACTTTAATCATCAGCATAAGTGGATGACTCCAAAATTTCCAGTAAATATACTTTCAGCCCAGAAAATTTTTGTGCATTCCAACTGCTTAATCAATATCCACTTAGAGTTCTCAGAGCCATCACAATCTAAATCTGCTCAAAAATCAACTCATGTATTGTCCCTACAATTTTGTTCCTCATTTCTATTCTGTCTTAGTGGCTGGCACCAGATTCCTTCCAGTTCCACAGGCCAGAAACTTAGAGGTCATGCAGCGTTTTACCATGACCTTTGATCTGAATCTGCCAGTTTTACCCCCAGAACCTCTCTTCCACTACTGTCATTGTCCTTGTCTGGGTTTACATGATGACTCCCAGGCCATAGTGAGAGTCCCCTAACTGACTTCTCATATCCATTCTTGACCACTTCATATTCATTCTTTTTTTTATACTTTAAAAAATACTTGTATGGGTGCATTATAATCACACATTATAGTGAGGTTCAAAGTGATACAGACATGTATGCACACAGGACTTGGATGTTTCCCTTCAGTCCCCATCCTGCTACCCACCCTTCCCCATGAATGTTAGTGAGATTGGTAGTAATAGCATGACATATCACCATAGCATTATTTGAACTGTTTACTTTCTCAATCTTCCTTTTCTTCCTCTCCACTCCTTCTTCCAACCCCCTTCCACTATCCACTGGTCTCACTCCACATTATTTAAAGTTCTTTATTATTTCTGCTTTCTCTCTCGTTTTTGCATATGGGAGAAAACATACAACCCTTGACTTTCTGAGGTGGGCTGGTCTCACAGCATAATATTCTCTAGTTCTATCCAGTTTCCTGTAAATGACATAATATTTCCTGTAAATGACATAATTTTGTCCTTTCTTATGGCTGAGTAAAATTCCATTGTATGTATATACCACATTTTCTTTATCCGTTCATCTGTTGATGGACACCTAGGCTGGTTCCATAATTTGACTGTTGTGAATTGTGCTGCTACAAATACAGATATGCATGTATCACTATAGCTTTCTAACTTTAATTCTTTTGGAAAGATATTGAGGAGTGATATAGCTGGGTCATATGGTGGTTCCATTTCTAGTTTTTTGAGGAACATCCATACAGATCTCCATAGTGGCTGTGCCAATTTATAGTCCCACCAGTGAATAAGAGTTCCTGTTTCTTCACATCCTCGCCAGCATTTGTTATTGTTTGCATTCTTGATGACTGCCATTCTAACTGGAGTTAGAGAGAATCTCAGTGTGTGTGTGTGTGTGTGTGTGTGTGTGTGTGTGTGTGTGTGTGTGTGTTTTGTTTTTTCGGTACTGGGGATTGAACTCAGGGATGTTCTGCCTTCGAACTATACCCCCAGCCCTATTTTGTATTCTTTATATTGAAACAAGGTCTCACTAAGTTGCAGAGTGCCTCCCTAAGTAGCTGAGGCTGTCTGAGAACCCAGATCCTCCTGTCTCAGCCTCCCAAATGCTGGGATTACAAGCGTGTGCCACCACTCCTAGCTCAGTGTGGTTTTGATTTGCATTTCTCTAATTACTAATGATGTTGAACATATTTCCACATATTTATTGACCATTTTGTACTTATTCTTTTGAGAAGTGTGTATTTAGCTCAATTGCCCATTTTATATTTTTTAGTGTTGTTTTTTAGTTCTTTATATATTCTAGATATTGGTCCTCTGTCAGAGGAATGGCTGACAAAGATTTTCTCCCACTCTAGAGGCTCCCTGTTTAGACTCTTGATTGTTTCCTTTGTGGCATAGAAGATTTTTAATTTGATGTCATCCTATTTATTGTTTCTCAGTTTTATTTCTTGAGTTTGGAGAATCTTATTGAGAAAATCTCTACCAGTAATTACATGTTGGAGATTGGTCCTATATTTTCTTCTAGCAATTGAAAGCTTTTGGTCTAATATCTGGGTCTTTAACCCAGCTTGAGTTGACTTTGTTCAGGGTGAGAGGTAGGGGTTTAGTTTTATTCTTCCACATATGATTATCCAGTTTTCCCAGCACCATTTTTTGGAAAGGCTGCCTTTTCTCCTGAATGTTTATTCTTCATGCTACAAAAGAAAGCCTTTAAATGCAATTGATCAGTCTATCCTCCTGTAAAAGACACTTGAGACATTTGCTAGTGTTTTTAGGATCTAACTAAAGTACCTTTAATATGATCTTAAATGTGCCATGTACAATTAGCCTCACTGTCCACATTTCTTACCCCTTACTGTATGCCTTCTAGCCACAATGGCTCCCTTTTTTTAATTTGCCATGTGCCTTTCCTTATTTTAGGTCCTTTGCACAGCTCTATATTTTAGATTCATTATAATTCCAAGTTCCTAGTTTGACTTGCCACCTGTCAAAAAAGATTTAAGAACAAATACATACAGGTATTTTTGACCTGTATGTCTTCTTTTATTAACCATATTTGCTTTTGATTATAAATCACATTTTCCTGCTTCCTCACATATAGAAACCCACATGTAGTTTTTATAATATAGATAATCTAAGAATTCATATGTAGAACAAATAGTAGTGGAGATTGAGAAGTATTTTTTCTTTTATCTTTCTTATTTTATAGAGACAGTCATTTTTTCTATGGCTATAATTAAGTTGATGTGGGCCTGGATTCCAACTTTTGTTATTTCAAGTTCATCTATGATTAGCCCAACTTCCCACCTCTCTGCAAAACTAACTATTTGACCTTGTCAATATTAGAGCTAAGATGAAGCTGGGCTCTACTTGTAGCTCATACTTTTTCAGATTCTCTTTTGATTTGACTCTAGCAAAACCCTTAGAATTCACTCTCCTGCAGGTGCAAAAGTCTACAATTTCCCCCTCCATTTCCAGATCTTTACTCAATGCCATTTTCTTGGCAAAGTTGTGGTGGTGAGGTGTCAATTTTCAGTCCAAGAAATTTGTGTTTTGATTCTCTGACTCTCTCAAATTCCAACCTGTTCCCTTGGACCATATTTTTGCTTAAGGCTCGATTAATTTCTTTTCATCCCTGCAAAGTCTCTCTATATGTCAGATTGGTTCTTCTATTCACCCCACCCAAACCAGAAAACTGCTCCCTGGTATAGAAACCCCCAGAATTTTCTGCTTACCTGTGAAAAATTCATTTTTTACTGGAATTCAGTTTAAGGGCTTCCTTTGCCCACTGCTCTTTGCTAGCTTCATAGAAAAGGTTGGTTTATACTTTGGTCTGTGGGTTTCTTGTTGTTACCATGAAGGTGAAGTTCCTTTGCATCTTTCTACATTTTGACTGGTAGTAAAACTCCAAAATCAGGTATTTTATGCACATGATTACATCTCTAGTGATATAAATACAGAAATATCTCTAAAATACCTGCAGACATAAATAAAATTGTAATAAAGATGGTGTGTGGAGAAAATAAAATACGATACTAATAGTATATAGGATAAAATAATAGATAGTAGTTAAGGACCAAAATAACCTCAATGATACTTTAAACAAGGGCATTATTGTCTTTGAAAAGTTAGGTGATTCTTGGTAATAATATTTCTGATGTGGCACTATTTCTAGATCAGAACAAGTAGGTAGCTGCAGAGCTAAAAATCTAAGTCTTGAAAAATGTGGCAAGAAGCCTTAAAACACAGCATCCTAAAGGATAAAGCAAATGAGGGAGGGGAGCGCTCCTAATGGAAGATTTACCTGCCCAGAGATTCAAAGCTCTCCACTAAGATGGCCTTTGCCAACACAGCAAGATTATGCTATATACAGCTGGGTTGGCATTCTCAATTTCATGTCTTAAGTCCTAGTTTCTCTGTATCTATCCTTTTGTCTTAGAAATATCAAAACTTTTAGAAGTTGACCTAAAGTTTTGGGAAAGTCTGAGATTACAAGTGAAGACCAAGAGTTCTATGCTTTGTGGAAAGAAAGTCTGTAAAGTCTAGGAATCAAGCCAAGACTAGCATCTACCTATGCACATAGGAAAGAAGGCAACCTACTATAGAAATGTGTGGGACTATACTCCTTATTCCAAAGCTAAAACACATGTGAATTAAAATAACAAAAGAAATTCAATCTTTCCATTACATAGTATGCCATATTATTTTGTTCCATTGAAAATAAGTAATTTTAAAATACTTTTAGCAAGAAAATAAATATATAGAGCATGGATACAATCAAGTCCTATTGAAGTACTCATTTATCTCCCATGTACAGGTTGTGCCACATGTCCTAACCCAAGAGGGCAAAATATCAGTGACTCTGAGCCAGCAAGGGGTCAAATAGCCCATACCAGGTCCACTTTCCACTAGTGTCAATGATATTACTCTAATACTAAAATGCTGATACCGATAGCTTTGTATTGGAGTTGATGTTTCTATGCTGACATTGGCATCATTTTGTTGGCATCAAGCCTATTGGCTTAGCTTCTCTGTAGGCAATCATTATTGCATTTAAAGGATTTATTCAATGCCTGTTTCAGTGTATTTCTATGCTGGAACTGCTTTTAAAGATCTCACAAGCCGGGTGTGGTGGTGCACGCTTGTAATCCCAACATTTGGGAGGCTGAGACCAGAGGATCCGGGTTCGCGGCCAGCCTCAGCTACCTAGTGAAGCATTCTGCAACTTAGTGAGACCCTGTTTCAAAATAAAGAATAAAAAATAGGGCCAGGGGTGTACCTGAGTTCAATCCCCGGTACTGAAAAAAAAAAAAAATAAAAAAGATCTCGCAAAATGTGATAAGTAATAGTGAAAGCTAAAGACCCAGATAGTGAAATAAACTTCTGAGAAGCATATATGTATGTGAAGAGAAAATATATATATTTGGTACTGGGCATGGAAACCAGGGGCATTCTATCACTGAGCTATATCACCAGCCTTTTCATTATTTATTTTGAAACAGGATCTCTACTGAGGCTGTCCTCAAACCTGTGATCCTCCTGTCTCAACCTCCCATGTACTAGGATTACAGGCGTGCACCACCACACTTGGCTGGGAAATGTTTATTTAAAGGGAGTAATTGAATAGGAAATTGTGGAAGGGATGTGGAAATTTTCTACTCTTCAATGGATCCCCAAATTTTCCCAGAGGTAAGAGGAAGCTCTAAAGTAAGAAAGGATAATATACAAAGCATATGATGATTTCTAAGCAGCTTTCAAGTGTGACAATTTAAAGGTTAGATTTAACAAAATGTGTTCAAGTAGTATAAAAGGGAGTCTATATGATATACAGAGAATGGGAAAAATCTCTCCTTCCTCTTCTCTCCAGAGTTCACTGAACCGTGGCAGCTGACCACACTTTGATATCCAAATGCAACCTGAGTGTGTAAAAGGATGTGACTGGTGATGGACACCTAGGTTGGTTCCATAATTTAGCTGTTGTGAATTGTGCTGCTATAAACATGGGTATGCATGTAACACTATAATATTCCGATTTCAGTCCCTTTGGATAGATACCCAGGAGTGGTGCAGCTGGGTTATGTGGTTGTTCCACTCCCAGCCTTCTGAGGAACCTCTATGTTTATGTGGATTGTGAAACCCTGGGATATACACACAATGGCCATAAAAAAGAATAAAATTCTGCTATTTGCAGGAAAATGGATGGAACTAGAGAATATTATATGCAGTGAGATTACTCAGTCTCAGAAATTGAAGGGTTGTATGTTTTGTCTCATATCTGGAAGTTAGAAAGTAATTGGGAAACAAAAGGACTTCCAATAAAAGAAGAGAGATTCCAGTAAAATAGTGGAAGGGGATGAAGGAAAGGGTGGAGGGAGGAGACTTGATGAAGGAAACTGCTCAAATAATCCTGTATATGTATTTACATATATATATAATATCATGAAAATATCAATATCAATCTAAATAACATGTACAGGGAGGGAGAGGGAGCAGGGTGAGGATCCAGAGGGAAATACTCCAAGTCCGGTGTATATGTATGTTTCTATCACTCTGAACCTCATTATGGTATAATTACAATGCACCAATAAAAGTATACTTTAAAAAATGTAGGTGACAGGTTGAGAGTTTATTTCAGAATGAGCAGGAAGTAACAGTACATCAAGAGAACATGTGGCCAAACCCAGTAGGAATGAGCTCAACCCACAGAGGGAGGACACAATAAATTTCATGTTGAGCAGAGTGCAGATCCAGGGAAAGATGAAGAATGGCGCCACTAATGAAATAAATGTATCAAAATCAGCCCTCAAGAACACAGTTATTCATGTCCCTTCCATGTGCCAAATCTGTTCACTCTCATTCCAGAATCAACAAATGTCTTTTCCCATCATGGCCTTATGCTCCAAGTCCTGACAAAAACATCTGGCAGCTCCCAACACAACCCTTCACACTCTGGCCTCACTATTCCTTTTCAATAGCAATCCTTACAGTCACTTAGTGGCCTCCATTAGGCAGCCAATATCTGGTCTTACTGACCATCCTGCAACCCACCCCCTCTCTTGTGCATACATGCCTCACTTGGCTCTTCTTTCCACTTTTACTCGGGAAACAAGGGTTCCTTTCTATCACTTGACTGGAAGCTCTGTAAGGGGAACAGGTAAAACTGATTCATGTTTTTATCCTTAGCTCCTAGCACAGAGCCTGCCACATAGTGAATTTCCAATTAACTAAAAGATTCCATTATAAAAATATAATCATTTTCTTTCTGAAGAGGATTTAATTGAGGCAAACGTCATAGCTTTTTCTCCCTAGGTCAATCCCAGTTCCATCTGGAAATGGGAATCTAACCTGGATATTACTCAATGAGCAAAGGCATTTAATTCATAATTAATACAACTAGATATAAGTATTTATTTCACTTGGTTTCAAACATGCAATGACATTGCTTCTATTCATTGTCTATTTATCCAAGAAGGCTGAGAATCCAATTTATTAGAAGTCCTACTCTTTTTGGTTTGGGCTTCAGTGCACAAGGTTGGGAGGAGGGGATGGGAAGGCTTGAAACACAGTTATTACACAACAGAGGAAGAAAGGCAACAAAAGAATGTGTGGCGGATGATTAAGTACTTCTGAATTTACACAGTGAAATATGGACAGCTTAAATGTCTTCGCTATTTGCTTCTTTTCAAACTGTGAGCAATTTCAAACACCCCATGCTGCTCTGAGATTAATTGAGTTCTGCATGCTTTTAGTTTGCTTTGGGTACCAAGGAGAAGGGATTTCCACAGAACCTGTATTTGCCAGAGCAAAGAATATCTCATTAATGTATGATTAATAGCTATTTGTGGAGTGATTAGTTAGTCATTTTGACAATAAACTGGGCCTATGTACATGCCGTTGCTGGACTCCACGTTTTACATGTAGAAGAAAAGGAGAAAAAAGTCTTGCTTTTCCTTGCTTCTTCCCTGCATCAAGACTATGGAAAAATCCAAAGGCCTTTGCATATTCTGGTCTTGTCTGATTTCATCTGGTTTGTCTTTAAGAACAAGGCCCTGAAATGGAAGCTCTCCAGCATGATTGATGACTTCTCTTTCTATCTGCAAGTTGGAAATTCAGAAAAGGATTTTTTCCCTGTAGGTCTTACTGCTTATTGGTACAAGAGTTATTTCCACTTTGCCGCAGAATTGATTTGCAACATTGGTATATGAGTTTGTATATTTTTCTCACTGGCCCGTCACAAAGCATAAGTCAGCAAGCCTTCTGCAGTATGATGGATTATGTAGCCAGGAGCCTTCTAGTAATGTTTCCATTAGAAGGATGAGCATATTGTCATTAACTTTTTGGGACTGGAATCATCCGAATTCTCTACCTTGACATTTCACAAACTATATTATTTAGTAGCACTGATTCTCCCCACATCCAACACTATCCATTGGACCTAGGGAAGATGCCTGCATTCCTGATTGCCCACTCTATAAAATAAAGGCATTAGGAAAACACTAAAGGATTAATAGCAATAGTTCTAAGCTTGCATTCTGGTTCTTTCCAAATAAAGCCACTTATTTAATTCAAAAGACAAAAACAAAAAAAGGGAGAGAAAGAATACCTGATTTCCTAAACTGTTACAAAGAACCATTCATATTAGGATATACTAAAGCATCTTAAGAAGTTTACCAACCAAAATGAAAACAAGAAAAGAAGACAAATCACTAAGGCTCCCTAAATAGGTGTTATGTATTGAACTGAACCGTGTATGTGGTGTGTGTGTGTGTGTGTGTGTGTGTGTGTGTGTGTGTGTGCACCATTGTTTTGCATCATTTAGGGATGCAACATGCCTATCCAGAACACCTTCTTGAATAATCATGTTGATATAGTAGTGAAATGCAAGGATCCAAGAGCTCTGGGACTGGAATAGAGGGACTTCCTAGAAGAGATCTACAGGCTTTGAATAACCAAGGCCTACCCTGATGAAAAATGAAGAAAGGCCTACTGTTCAGAAGATCTTGCTACATAGGCCTAACTGTGGTTAGTATCTTCTTGGAGAATAAGCAGGCTGAGAACTGTATCCTTTAGTAACTGATGGGTCATCCATTAGCTTGTTGCATCTTAAGAGTTAACATACACAGAAGCACACTTTGCCTCACCACGTGGCCTCAGTAGACCTGGCTACATTACCTCTTTCCAAAACCAAATGAGTCAGAGTGTGTGTGTGGGGGGGGAACAAGAGGCCTCTAGAGTGGAGAGCTTGAAGAATATAGCTAATACCTTTTCTTGTTCTCTTAAGACACACTTTCTTTTCACATTTAACATCTCTGAAATCAGAGATGTCTTATAATCAATGGTGTGTGTGTGTGTGTTAGTTTAACTGGCAGCATGCTCTATTTCTTAAAGGAACATAAAATATTAGTGTAACATAAGTTTTAGATCTGATGAAATACATTAAGTTGCAAGCACGAGTCAAGAGCAGACATTGCCACAAAATTCTTCGATGTTCCATTAGGTGGGCTCTAGGGGATACTAACTGAGGGCACCACCATCAACAAAGGACAGTGAGGACTCTGTCTGACAATGCCAACCACCTGCCACGGCTGCAGTTAATATTTAAAGGTTAAAAAAACTCTTATAAACTTTGGTGACAGGATCTGCCATGATTTAATTACAGCCTCCATTGGAAGAGTGTTTGGGTAACAACTTTTTGAAGATGAAATAATAATCTCCACATAAATCCCCAAGGAATATGTATTACTAAATACATAATAGCCCATCTTCTGAGATCAGTACAGTAAACTTAATAGGAATTAATAGACTGCTTCAATGTCACTTGACAACTTCCATTACCAAATTCACCATAAAACTAAATTATGTATCTCTAAGAAAATTCAATCAGTATTATATCCAAGTCACATTGTTATTTTATATAACTTCAAGCCAACAATAAATATCCTTTGATTTTTTTATTTTCTCTAAGTGTTTGAATTCAAGTGAAATATTGCAAGCTAAGCAACTAGTTGACAATCTTCCATTTTATTCTTAAGACTTCTTAAGACTTGAATTTGGCCTCCTTGGGATTTTATTTTAAATTTAAGAAATTTTAAACTAAATTTTTGCTTTTTTTCAAACTAATGCAAATGACATAAAGACAGGATCACATGGATTATTTCTAAATTAATTTTAAAATGAAATTGATTGATTGATTGATTGATTGATTGATTGATTGATTTGGTACTGGGAGTTGATCCAGGAGCATTCTGCATCCAAACTACACCCCCTTTTTTATTTTTTGTTTGGAAACAAGGTCTCTTTAGATTGCTGAGAGTCTCGCTATATTGTTGAGACTGGTCTCAAACCTGTGAACCAGTGATCCTCCTATCTCAGCCTCCCAAGAACTGAAATTACAGGTGTGTGCCACCACGTGAGAAAGCTTTATCTTTCTCACGAATGATTCTTACTTTAATATGATGAAGAATTTTGCAGCAGTAAATATTTTATAATAATGAAACAAGTTTCTAAGGAAGGTGTTGAATTACCTTCTCTTTGAAACAGAATTTATCTTTTATATCTCTTAGAATTTATCTACCTGTATGCATGGGAGAGTGGGTTCTAAATCTTCTTGTAAAAATTATTGTATTTTAATTGAATGATAGATGAATAGTCACCTATCAAAATCTCTGGAAAGTGATTTTCAGAAAACAAATAAATTTGTCCTCTCTGAATCAATTAACAATTAACAAATAAAAATTGGGAACATCAATTAGACTCCAAATTAATACTGTATTATATAATCTCTCAAAAATATGTTCAGAGTGAGTGCAAAACATTAACTAGTATATCAGTATGCTAGTATAATAGTAACACACACTATGTAATACATTAAATAGGGAGAAAACCGATTCTTCTGTTAGGCTAAAAAGCAACAATAAAGCACAATAAGCCAATTTTTACCCTCATATGTAAAAGACTTTCCTTAATAATATAAAAGTAGCAAGATGAACAGAAAGAAATTATGCTTTATTAATAGCAAGATTGCACAGTTGTCTCAAACCAAGACCAAATTCAGGGAAATGAGAATTCCAGATTAATCTGTAATTTGGATAAATATATACAATGGAATCGAAGTTAATTATTCTATGGATTATAATTAGAGTATTGACTCACAAACTTTCATATTTAAAATCACTAGAGTGGCACTCTAAATTTTGCTAGGCTATTTATTCTAGTGGATTATGCTTTCAGCATGTGTGTGTGAATGTGTGTGTGTGTGTGTATGTGTGTGTGCATGTGTGTCCAGCTACATTAACCATATGAAGATAACAAAACTTTCTACAACACAAAACTCACTTGATTTCTTACCCAACCATTGACAATAAGGGAATCCAGTTCAATTATGACAGTTGATGTCTACTTTATGATAATATTATTCTCTTAGTACAATTAGAGTCTTTTGTGTGGTTTTATCCAAATTAGTTTTAACCTTTTTAGGTTCAAATCCCTCTTTGCAATTTTAATAAAAATTAAGAACACTTTTTCCCCCAAAATATTCATAAGCTCTCATGGACTAAACCCCCACCAAACCTCCATGGGTGGGTGGCATTTAACATAATGAAGCAAGCAGATGAAATATAATGAAAAGTCCACCTAACTTTTGCCAGGTGAGAATGTAAGCCCATTGTAGTCCTTTCACTTTAAAAGAAGCTAGAAGTTAAGCTTTTTGTGTGAAACTTCCAGACTTTTGAATATTGGTAAATAATTTTTTAAAGCATAGGCTAGGATAAGCATTTAGGAGCTCAATGTATGTCACAGTCCCTGACAAAAAAGAGCATGTTAAGATCCCTATCAAAACACCAGAACTTCTGCAGGCATTCCAAGAAGAGCCACTCCGGCCTGCCTCGAGGAGGAGGACCTTACCCCAACAAGTTTCAGTTCAGTAACTCAAGGTGATAAGTAGAAATTCCTCCAATCAGGACTGAATTCCCCCATAATCTCAAATACACAACCTAATGTTTCTGACATGGTCCATTTTCACAGATTCCTCATCCTACTGTAAATATATTTTGAGCTCCCAGGGTACACATGCACTATACATTTATAGAGGGTCTGTTAGTTCCAGGCACTGGGCTCAGTATTGGAAATACAATGGTATGATAATGAATACATTCCTCCCTTGCAGACAAACACAGTCTAGGAGAGTTAGTGATGTACAAGGAATGTATTGTATGGTGTAAGTGGTATTGTAATAGATTATGATATATCAAGGCACTATCAAAATAGGAAAGAGAGAGGACAAATATGTATGAGAATTTATGATCAATTTCACAGATGAGAAAATCCTTAAGAAAAAGTCACCAAGCAGGGAAGGAGAGGAAATATGTTCTATACAGAGGGAGAAAAATGTGCAGTGGCAGAGGGGAGTAACCACATAGCCCGATGCAGGGCTGTGGAAGGCAGCAAGGCACTTCTGGCCAGAGTGAAGGATTGCAGGACTGTAGCTAGAGGGCAGGACTTTGACTAGTGCTCGGCTACCACACTAAGAACTGAGTTTTTCTTGTTCGTGATGGATATAACTAGTGAAGCAATGACTTCAAAATATTCACAAATAACTCAATATGTCCCATTCTTCCTAACAGGTAGGTGCACTGAGTTCTACCATGGGCCGTACACTCCAGGGTTGCACATTTGCTTGTAAAATAAAAATGCACACCAGCAATTAAGCTCCACACGGCATGGAGTTGTATTTCTTTGAGGCTGCTTTCTAGCTGATGGAACCAAAACAGCAGCAAACTGCATTTTCAGATTAAAGAGAATTAAGGGAGGGAAAAAAGAGCAATAAAAATGGGTTTATTTCCTGTTTGATTATTTTAAGAGATTTGAGTGTGGTGGGACTCATTGACACTGGAACTGTCAGTGAGAGAAGAAAGGAATAAGTGAATCTAGTCTGCCTGTGAGACATTGGAAGTATAACTCAAGAACTGGTCTTATATGCAGAGAGACACAAGAACCTGAACTCCTTCACTCTGTCTGATTACTTCTGCAAGCACTTGCTCTTTTTATTTAGGAATCTCTCTAGCTGGGACTGGAGTCTCTTATAATCTGTCAAGTACCAGCACTATATAAGTGAAATAGCATTATAAAACAACAGACAGATATCTGCACCTATGCATATTAATGATGAGCTAACATTCCACTCCAGTTTAGAATTTGTAATGAGCTTTCTCTGCCAAGTGCACAGTGGCACCGTATAGGTGATGTGTGTGCAATCACACCTTTAAAATAAATGCAGTCCATTAATCAGATGGAGCCCTGAGTAACAGAGGAGAGAAATCTTAAAAATATGATTTTTGTTTTCTAGCTTGCCCCTCCATGTCAGTTTTGGCTCCCTTCTGACCATTGATGGAAAGCTATTGTTCCATGTGACAAGGGGCCTGGACCTTATTGTAAGGGAGGCTGCTGTGTTCTTTAAGTTCCCTAAAAAAATGAACACAGTGTTTTAAAAGTCAACTGAGGTCATACTCTTTCTTCTATGCACCTAAACTCTGTAGTATTAGAATCTGACTCTCTGTCACAGTGAAACTGTCACAGGATATAGGGAACAGGGATCATTGCAAGAGTCAAGACCACTCCTTAGTCCCATTCACACCCCAAGCCTAGGGATTGTGCACCCTGCACCCCTACCCCCTTCCATGCTGATAGGATTGGTAGTGACACAACATTATTTAATATGCTTCCCTTCTCAAGCCTCCTTTCACAACTCCCTTACTCCCTCCCCAATCACCTTCCACTATTTTTATTGATCTCTGTCCTAATTTTTCTTTCCTTTTTTCTCTCTAGCTTCCACAGATGAGAGAAAACATATGGTCCTTCATCTTTTAAGTCCAACTCATCCTACTTAGCATGATGTTCTCTAGTTCTAACCATTTTCATTCAAGTGACATAATTTCTTTCTTCTTTATGGCTAAGTAAAACTTCATTGTGTATATATACCATATTTTCTTTATCCATTCATTTGTTGACAGACACCTAGGTCGGTTCCATAACTTGGCTCTTATGAATTGAGCTGCCATAAATATGGATATGCATGTATTGCTACAGTATTTGGACTTTAATTCTTTTGGAAAGATACCAAGAAGTGGTAGAGTTAGACCATGTGATGGTTCCATTCCTAGTTTTTTGAGGAACTTCCAAATTGATCTCCATAGTGATTGTATTAATTTACAATCCCACCAATAGAGTTTAAGTGTTCCTTTCCCCCCTGTATCCATGCTATTTTTTCAAATGAGTCTTAAGATCATTTTGTTCCGCATTCCTCTCTCGCACCTTCCCCCAAGAAAATATTTGAGTGCATTTTTATTATTATTAAAAGTGTGTAACTTAGTAAAATAACGTAAAGATTATTAACATTTTTATGATGTTGAGTGTCCAAAAATATGGTGTGTTTTCACATATTCAGGTCTGTGTTCTTTAAAAATGTTCTATAGTTTCTTTAGGTCATTTATGTTTCTTGTTAGATTTATTCTCAGTATTTTTATCTTTTTAATGAAAAACTATAAATAGAAGTTTTTCCTTTTATTAAATCTTCTACGTGGTAATTCTTTATATATCTAATTATTATATACTTATTTGATGGCCCTCTGTTTCTAGTATTTTTAATTGCTTCTCATTAAATAATAAAATAATGCATATTTTTCACTACCTCTTCCCAATTTTTATATTGCTTTATTTTCTATTGTCTAGTCTCATGGGCGTCTACTTCAAGCACAGTGTTAAAGAACAGTGGTTCTCTTGTTTATTGGGAGTGCTTCTAATGATGTCTTATTAAGTAGTGTACTTGCTTTGGAAATATTATAAATGCCAAAAAGGAACTTAACAAAATTCAATATCCATTTTTGATAAAACATGCAATGAGCAAACAAATGAATATATCTGTTTTGTGATATCTGGATTCTGATAACCGTTCACCTTTCTCTTCCTTTTGGGCCTAGCTAGAGTATTAATTTGCTCTTACCAGGCGGGGTATGAGGCTCTATCCATGGCAGTCCTTACACGCTGTCCACATCTTCATAAATAGTCCCTTTATTAAACTGTCTTAGATACCTGAATGTGACCATGTCATCTCTGTCCTGTTGACACTATTGTCTCATGTAGACATTTTGCTTTTATGTCTATATCCTTTAACAGTGCAAGCCAGTGCTCATCAGAGAGCTTGTCTTCAGCAAGATAGAAAGAATGCACCAGAGTGCAAATCAATGCACTGCTTCCTACATCAAGAATGTTTTAATAGCCAAAAAAAATGCTGGTGTAAATGATGTGCTTAGTAACATAGTTCACTCAGATTCCTTGTCCTGTTATTGACCATTTACAAGCATGGATAAGCTGGTTGGCCAAGGACCAAAGTTTGAGCAGCATAAGTATAAACATTAGACTTACTGATCTTTAGAGACTTGAAAGCCTTCACCTGTGAAACACCAGGAGCTAATGTTTTGGAGAAGGTTTTTGACAATTCTTCCTGTTTATCTTCAACAGAATCTAGTTTGTTTAGATTTCCTGTATCTTTTGGATTTTGTTTTTGGTTTGTTGTGTTTTTTTCCCTTGAAGTATAATTTGCATACAAAAAAAATGCACAGTTCTATTTTGGGCTGATGTATGCATCTATATCCAATGCCCAAATCAAAAAACAAAGTACATCATCCACATATGTTTCCTTGGACTCCTTGATATCAATCCCAAATGTTGCCCTGTGACCACTGATTTCTATTATAATAGATTATGTTTGGACATTCCATAACTTGTATAAATGGAATCATATATGGAGAATCATACACTTTTGTTTCTGGCTTCTTTCTTTCTTTTTTTTTTTTTTTTTTTTGTGTGTGTGTGTGGTACTGGGGATGGTGGAACCCAAGGACACTCTACCTCCGAACTACACCCCCAGCCCTATTTTTTATTCTTTATTTTGAAACAGTGTCTCACTAAGCAGCTGAGGCTGGCCACGAACCCGGATCCTCCAGTCTCAACCTCCCAAATGCTGGGATTACAAGCGTGCGCCACCACGCCCAGCTTCTGGCTTCTTTCATTTGGCATACTTTGGAGTCAATTCTGGTTTCCCAAATTTGTTGCATGAAGTAGTGTGATGTCATTTCTATGATACTTTTAATTTACCTTTTTTCTATGTTTATTTCTACAATTTCTTCTATTGCCCCTTTGCTCTCTTCCTCCATAGTTTCTTCTTCAGCTGCCGCTCATAGACCATTAATAGGTTAAACTCTTCAAGGATCAGTTATAGTCATAGTATTCCTCAGTCAAACTCCTTCACATTTTCCCATTCCTGATGAAATGAATTCTAAAGTTCTTACCCTGCCATCCAAATCTCCTATTACAGGGTCCAAGTTACATTCATGCTTTTATTCTCATCACTCCACTGACTAAGCATTTTATATACTTTGATTTGCCATTATGTTGAAAAATCATTGGTTCCAACAATGAATTCACAGTGGAGAATTTGGTGGGGGACACTATCCTTTATGCCTTTCATTGTTCCTAATATAAATATTCACATAAGTAAAAATTCTTGAAGAATAAGTATGTTGTCTTCAAATATATAATAAGATTTCTGTTAATAACCAGAAATCATTTTGATCACCAGAAAGTCACATTGAAATATAGACTCTATCTACAGGTTTTTCCTTTCCTTTAATATTCTTAGGTATTAAAGTTTTATTACAATTTGGGTTTAGTTTGTTTGTTTGTTGTGGTACTGGGGATAGAACCCAGAGGCATTCTACCTCCCAGTTACACCCCTAGCCCTATTTTTTATTCTTTATTTTGAAACAGGGTCTCACTAAGTTGCAGAGGGCCTCACTAAGTAGCTGAGGCTGGCCATGAACAGGGATCCTCCTGTCTCAGCCTCTCAAGTACTGGGATTACAAGTGTGTGCCACCACACTAGGCTACAAATTGTTTATTTTTATCCCTCCTGTATATGGCTATTTTCAGCTTTTAAAACTATCTTTACTAATATCTTTCCTATAAATGGTCTATATCCCTTACAGAATGAAGTGACATGAATGAAAATATCAACTTCTAGTCTAAATGAACATTCTTTAAACTTTAAAATCTCTATGCCAGCCGGGCGTGGTGGCGCACGCTTGTAATCCCAGCATTCGGGAGGCTGAGACCGGAGGATCCGGGTTCGCGGCCAGCCTCAGCTACCTAGTGAGGCACTCCGCAACTTAGTGAGACTCGGTTTCAAAGTAAAGAATAAAAAATAGGTCTGGGGGTATAGCTCGGAGGTAGAATGCCCCTGAGTTCAATCCCCAGTACCGCAAAAAAAAAAAAAAAAAAAATCTCTATGCCTTTCTTTCTGATATTTTTCTTAACCTGGATTATTCTAACCCCATTACCAACATCTCATCATCTAAAATGGTTTTCTCTCTGTACTTCAATTAACAAAATTCTATTCTTTCTTCAATACTCATCTTGAATGTTGGCTATTTCATAGAATTTCCCCCACCCTCACCAGGTGAACACAACCTGTGTAAAATTCACCTTAATGTAACAGAGAATCCGACTCAGATTTATTGAAATGTTCATTCTCCATGTTTCTCTATGTTCTGGCATTTCCTCTAGGCTAGCGTCAAGGTAGCTGCAGCAGTGCCAGGCATCAAAATCAGCAGTGGTCACATGCAGAGGAAAAAGGGCCCATTCTCTCATACTAGAAGGGTCAAGGAGACTTTTGCTTGAAGCTCTCCCTCACAGTTATTACTGCATAACTCTTCCAAATCATGCATAGGAGTGAATAATGCGATTTCCCGGGTTGGCCCCTAAAGCTGAGCATGAGGTTAGTTCTCCTGGAGCCCATGATCATGTGGAGAACAGTGAACATGAAACATAATCAAAGGTTGGTTATGAAGGAAAATGAAAGGGTATTTACACTGGGTTGATCAGTGGTGGATTCTGCAGTCATAGCCTCTTCCTTTAAAAAAATCCCTGTGGTATTTTGGTTGTACTTTCTGAAATTCATTGCATGCATTCTTGTTAATAGTTATCTGTGTATTTATTTTATGTCTATATCTGTGCACAGTGTCTATGTGTGGAAGAGAGGTTACAGCAATTTTAAACCCCACTGAATAAGACGGTATGTTTTGAATACTGGACCATTCTTAGTAAAAAGTTATTCTATGGTAAATGGACAACATTAAGTTCTCTAAGGATAGATATTCAGTGAGTGGCCCACTCAGTAACCTGAAGAATAGCTGACTAAACTGGCATGGTGGCACATGCCTGTAATCTCAGTACTTGGGAAGCTGAGACAGGAGGATTGCAGATTTGAGACCAGCCACAGCAACTTAGTGAGACCCTCTGCAATTTAGCAAGACCTTGTCTCAAAATAAAATAGGGCTGGGGGAGTATCTCAGAGTTGAAATGCCCCTGGGTTCAATCAATCCCCAGTACCAAAAATGAAAAAGAAACATAGCTAGCTATATTAGGCACACAATAAATACACGTTTAATTAAATTTCTTGCTTCCCTCCTGGGCAGCATGGGTATAAAAACTGTGAGTTTTGGGGTTTGTGTCCATAGCGGATATTTTTGTGCAACTTCATGTTTTAAACTGGGTGCCTGCCTACTGTTAATTCCCATCTACTCGCCCACACCTACAAAGATATTGCATAAACTTGAGTCCAGTAATTCCTGTGCTTTGATTTTCCTATAGTGAAAATGAGTCCCTCATTCATCAACATACTCTCACCTGGTTCCCCTTCTGGCCCATTTGTAGAATGGCTGGCAGGAGCTAAGTGCAACCTGAGGCCAAAGGACAAAGCATTTCTCTGTGAAAAAGTAACTGGCTCACACCTGGATCAAGCATGGCCAGGCCTCATTAGCACCATTTTCTAATCCTGCAGAGAGTGCTCAGCCAGACCTCCAGGAGCAGTAAGAACAGCAGGCACTCTGTGTCCTATTGTGGTCAAGCCCAGCCGGAGGAGCTAAGGAACATCTGGTAGGATTCTGCACCATAGGGTGACTGCAAAATATTCAATGCTTGAAGAGAAGAATCTCCCCAGCCTCACCAGGCCCTGGAGATTCAGTATTTGAAGAGAAATGTCTCCTCACTCAAAGCGGCTTTCTTCTCCCCTCCTACCCTACCCCAGCAGCAACAGTAAAACTTCAAATAATCCTAGTGACTCTTTTCCTCCCCAGCATGAATACAATCTGAGTATAAGAAGACTGCTGTTTCCAAGATCCAATGAAATGTTTTATTTATTTCAATTAGAAATCATCCTAATCAGTGGTTTTGAAAAGGTATACCCTGGAATGCACAGACTCCACTTTCTTCTCTATCATGGAAGAAAAGATACACTGTCATTTGGAAGACAGGAGAAACCAATAAAAAATAATCCTAGTTAAATTCCCAAGAAACAAGTCTGACCAAATTTTCAGTGACTGCTTAAACTAATAATACCACCAGTTCCATGTGAAAGACACTGGATTGTTTTTAGCATTAATATCAGACCAGTTGGAAGAGGAAGAATAATCTTTGTAAATTCCCCAAAAGTGTTTTGAGGGCTTACCAAAAGCATTAAAATCTTCTGGATACCTACCCAGAAAGGTCATTTCTGGGAAAGTCACATTAGGGTCAGGATCATAAAATTCATGTAAGAGTGTGAGTTTAAATGTCTTCCACATTTTTCAGCACACCCCTCTGAAATTGAAGACGTCTATTTTTCTAGAACCAATACAACATAAAAACTAAAAATACTGGCATGGTAAGTCCTTTTAAGGTGGCTCTGTCAAGCAAGATAAAGAACATATCACCCAATTGTTCTCTTACTTTGTGTTGTATAACTATTCTAGCTTTACTTCTGGAAAGCAAGCTTCAGATGACAGATCTATAACCCCCCCCCTCCAAAAAAAGAAAATTTTTTTGTAATGGCAGGATAAAGGGGAAGGAGAATCCTTACTGGGAAATAATATCTATGCTACTTTTAAAAGCAAAGTATTTCCTCTACTAGAGGTGAAACTAAGGGAATGTAGGTCCTGTGTAAGAGTGAATGAATGAATTAATGCAATTTAGGTTCTTACATTAATGAAATTAAGCAAGTCACTCAGCCTCTCTGAGTCTGTTTTCTTATGTGTGCTTAGAAGTAACAGTAGTTTCTCCATTGTAATATACTGAGGATTAGGTGTGGTGACCTCTGTACTATGCTGAGTATCATGCTTAATACATTGGAATAATCCAAGAACTGTTAGTCACTATGATTATCATAATGGCTGGGCTTCCCCCTTACCATGAGTATAGGGGTCTGTCTCTGGAAGAAATAGGATATAGCAACTTTAAACTTTCTAAACACAAATGTATGTCTTGAACACATTCTTGGCTAAAAAAGAAAAAAGTTATTTTATGACATGCAGAGCACAATGACACACATCTATAATCCCAGTACTTAGGAGGCTGAGACAAGAGAATCTCAGGTTCAAGGCTAGCCTCAGCAACTTAGTGAGAAACTCAGCAACTTAGTGAGACCCTAAGATAAATAATAAAAATAAGATAAATAATAAAAAGATAAATAATAAAAAGGGCCAGAGAGTGTAAATTGGAGGTAGAATGCCCCTTTGTTCAATCCCCAGTACCAGAAAAAAAAGTTATTATTATTTTTTTTTAAACAAATGTTCACTGACATTTATTAACCACTAGCCTATAACTGTTGTATACAATGACCAGCATAATAAACATAACTTGTCAGTCAATAAACACATATAAATTTTTTTTATGTCTGTGTTAAATTTATTACCTATGTTGAATTTTTATTTATTTATTTATTTATTTTTTTATTGTAATAATTCGTGCTTTGTATATATACATTTTTGTTAGGTACAAATTGATATAGACAAATGTGCACACATTTCTCATCTAACCCTTTCCCCAATTCCCATCCCGCTCCCTTGCCCTCCCTCCCTCTCAAGTTCAGTTCAGTGAGTGATCTTGTTATAATTGTGTAAGTACATCATGTGCCTTAGGGTGCTCTCCCCCCCACCCCGGCCAATCCCTTCAGTTAAAACAACTTCTTTGCTTATCGAGGATCTCTCCTTTTCATCTGGAGACCCTCTTATGCCCCATCTTCTCCCTAGCATCCACATATTAGGGAGAACATATGCTTCTTAACTCTTTGTGACTGGCTAATCTCACTTAACATAATGTTTTCCAGTTGCATCCACTTCCCTGCAAAGTACATGATTTTGTTCTTCTTTATGGCTGAGTAAAATTCCATTGTGTATATATCCCATAGTTTTGTAATCCATTCATCTGTGGATGGACATCTTGGCTGCTTCCA